>PVKH010006162.1:0-21321 GCA_004027955.1 Chaetophractus vellerosus
GGGTGGCTGGCTGCGCTCCATCCGCGGGCGACCTGCCCTGCCCGTGGCGGCTCTTGCCATGTCCGTGGCAGCTTCTTGCCCTGCCCACGGCGGCTCCGGCCCGCCCATGGCGGCTTGCCATTCTCAAGGCGGTCTACCCGCTAGGAGAGGTCCCCGGGAAACGAACCCGGGGCCTCCCATGTGGTATGCTGACGCCCTATCCACTGGGCTATCAAGCCGGCCCCTGTGAACAACTTTCAATAAAACTTTGGTAAACAGAAAAAAAAGTGTACAAACAGGGATGTGGATGTGACTCTAACTGTTGGGCACCTACCTACCACATGGGATGTCGTGGGTTCGGTTCCTGGTGCTTCCTAAAGAAGATGAGTAAGACAGCAAGCTGATCTGACAGGCTGGCACAGTGAACTGATGCAGCAAGATGATACAATGAAGAGACACCATGAGGAAACACAATGAGAGACACAACAAGAGGAGTGGAGAATTCTCAAGCCATTAGACACCTCCCTCCCACATGAGAGGTCCCTGCTTCATTTCCTAGTGCCTCCTAAAAAATGAAAAATAAAAAAGAAGATGAGCACACAATGAATAGAGAGCACAAAAACAACAAGGGAGGATTAAATAAATAAATAAATAAATAAATAAATAAATAAATAAATGTATGAACAATTGCTGTCAGTATAATCAGAAAGTTGAGCATTAATTACCAGAATCAATTTTAGAACATATTAATTACTACAAAGAGAAAAAAGCCCCTCAATATTTACATCATTCCCCAGGCCCCATAACTACTACTCTATTTCTGTCTATACAGCTTTTTTATATTTTATAGCAATGTATCATATGATAGGTAGTGCATTGTGTCTTGTTTCTTTCACTTAGCATAATGGCTTTTTTTTGTTTTCATTATTGTAATTTCTTAAATTTGAGAAGTTGCAGGGTTTCATAAATGTTATGTGAGAAACAGAATATTCTCCTATATGCCCCTGCTGGTAACACTTTGCATTTTTGTGATAACTTTGTTAAAATTGATGAAAGAATAATAAAATATTACTATATCATAGTCCATAGTTTGCATTTGGTACATTTTTCCCTTATACAATCCTATAGCTATCACCTTGTAATAGGAAAGTGTATTTGTTATGGTTCATGAAATAACATTACTATATTTCTACTATTAACCACAGTTTTCATCTACAACAGAATTTACCGTGTTATAGTTCCATTTTTTATCCTCTAGCTTTTCTTTTAGTAACATACATGACCCAAAATTTCCTCTGTCAACCACATTCACATGCATAATTTAACACTATTTATTATACTCACAATAATGAGCTATCATCACTTCTATCCATTTCCAACATTTGGCAATCAATCTAAATAGTATTTCTGCACAAATTGGTATCAGATTCCCATTCTTTACCCCCATTTTATCTCCATGTGAACTATATTCTAGATTCTAAAACTATGGCTTTGTTTATTATTATTAGTTCATGTTAGTGAGATCACACAATATTTATCATTTTGTGTTTGGCTTATTTAACTCAACATAATGACCACAAGGTTCATCCATGTTATCACATGCATCAGGACTTCATTCTTCCTCACAGCTGAATAATAATTCATCATATGTATATACTACATTTTTAATCCATTTATTGGTTTATGGATATTGTGTTGTTTGCATGTTTTGGTAACTGTTAATAATGATGCTACGAGCATCCATGTGCAAATGTCTGTTTGTATCCCTGCTTTCAGTTCTTCTCAGTATATAACTAGTAGTGAGATTGCCAGATCATATTGCAATTCTATACTTAGCTTCCTGAGAAACCAACACATTGTCTTCCATAGCCAATGCAACAGTTTCCATTGTCACCAGAAGTGAATGAGTGCTGCTATTTCTCAACACTCTTTCATGTGCTTATTTGTCATTTGTATTTTTTCTTGGAAAAAGGCTTATTCAAGTCTTTTGCCCATTTTTAATTGGGTTGCCTTTTTATTGTTCAGTTGTAGGAATTCTTTATATATCTTGGACTTTGAATTCATCACATATGTAGTGTGCAAATATTTTCTCAAATAAGTAGGCTGTTTCTTTACACTTTCTTGACAAAGTCCTTTGAACAGCAAATGTTTTTAATTTTTAAGAGAACGCATTTATCTTTTATTTCCTTCCTTGCTTGTACTTTCCATGTAAATTCTAAGAAATCATTGCCTATAATAAGATCTTGAAGATGCTTCCCTACATTTCCTTTTAAGAGTTTTATGATTCTGGCTCTTATATTTAGTTCTTTGATACATTTTGTGTTAATTTTTATATAAGGAATGAGATAGGGGCTCTCTTTTATTCTATTTTTGATATGGATATCTCTTTCTTTTTTTTTTTTTAAAGATTTATTTATTTTATTACATATCTCCCCTTCCCCCCCGTTGTGGCGACGCGCCAAGACTTGGTCACTGCGCAGGCGCGGCTTTCCCCGCTTGTGGGCGGCTTCTGCTTCCATCACGGCCGGCTCCAGTTCGCGGGTGGCTGGCTGTGCTCGATTTGCAGGCGACCTGCCCTGCCCGTGGTGGCTTTTGCCTGTCCGTGGCAGCTTTTTTTGCCCTGCCCACGGCGGCTCCGGCCCGCCCATGGCGGCTTGCCATTCTCAAGGCGGTCTGCCCGCTAGGAGAGGTCCCCGGGAACCGAACCCAGGGCCTCCCATGTGGTTTCCCAGCGAGCTCTTTATCCACTGAGCTATCTAGCCGGGCCCTGGATATCTCTTTCTCACAGCACCATTTGCTGAGGAGACAATTCTGTTCCAGTTGAGTAGACTTGGAAGCTTTTTCCAATATCAATTGGCTACAGATGTGTCAGTCTATTTTTGAACTCTTAAATCAATTCCATTGGCTCTGATGTCCACTGGAAAGATATTGATCTTACATCTATCTTTTTGCCAGTACCATGCTGTTTTAACCACTGTAGCTTTGTAATGTGCTTTAAATGCAGGAATTGTGAGTCCATTGACTTTGTCCTTTATAAAGATATCTTTAGCCAATCAGAGTCCATTTCCATTCCAAATTAATTTGGTATTTGACTTCTCCATTTATGCAAAGTAGGTGGTTGGCATTTTGATTGGGATTGTTTTGAATTTGTAAATCAATTTGGATAGAATTGATATCTAATGATCTTTAGTTTTCTGATCCATAAGCACAAAATGTCCTCCCATTTATTTAGGTCTTCTTTGTTGGTTTGTTTTAGCAATGTTTTGTCATTTTCTGCATTCAAGTCAAGCTCTTGGATAAATTTATTCCTAGATACATGATTCTTTTAGTAACTAATGCAAATGGTATTATTTTCTTTTTTCTCAGAGTGCTCATTACTATTGAATAGAAAGAGACTTTATCATATGTTGATCCTGTATACTGCCACATTTCTGAACTTACTTATAAACTCTGGGAGGATTGCTGTAGATTTTTTGAAACCTTCTATTTAGGGGATCATGTCATCTGCAAATAAGGAAGTTTTACTTCTTCTTTTCCAATTGGGATGATATTTTTCTTATCCTTGCCTACCTGTTATAGGTAGAATTTCTATTACATGTTGAATAACAGGGGTCACAGTGGTCATCCTTGTTTTGTTCCACATCTTAGAGGGAAAACTTTCATTCTTTCACCATTCATTATGATTTTACTAGTGCATCTTTCATTTATGCCCTTTATCATGGAGAGGAAGTTTTCTTCATTCCTATCTCTTGGAATGTTTGTATGAAGAAAGGATGCAAGGTTGTGTTAAATACCTTTTCTGCCTCGATGAAGATGACCATGTGGTTTTACACTTCATTTTGTAAATGTATTGTATTATATTGTGACTTTTTTATATTCAACCACCCTTGCATACTGGGAAAAAAGCCACTTGATCATGGTGTATAATTCTTTTAATGTGCTGTTGGATTCCATTTACAATACTTTGTTGAAGATTTTTACAATGATATCATTAGATTGATTCATCAGAAATTTTCATTTCTTGTGGATCTTTATCTAGCTTTGCTATCAGGGTGATGTTGACTTGATAGAATGATTACATAATGTTGCTTCCTCTGAGATTTTGGAAGATTTTGAACGAGATTTATCTTAATTCTTCTGGGAATAATGAAGAATTCATTTGTAAAGCCATATGGACCTGGTCTTTTCTTAGTGAGAAGGTATTTGGTGATTGATTCAATCTTGTTAATTGTGTTTCATTTGTTGAGGTGTTATATTTCTTCTAAACTCAGTGTAGGTCTTTGTTTCTAAGAATTTGTCCATTTCATCTATCTTGTCTAATTTGTTGACATACATTTTTTCATAATATCCTTTTATGATCCTTATTATTTCTTTGGGGTCAGTTGTAATGCCTCACTAATTTCCAATTTTATTTATATGCATAGTCTCCCTTTTTCTTTGTCAGTCTAACTAAGAAGGCATCAATTTTATTGATCTTCACAAAGAACTATCTTTTCGCTTGGTTAATTTTGTATGTATGTTTATCTATTCTCAATTGCATTTATTTCTTCTCTAAATATTGTTAATTATTTCTTTATGCTTCCTATGAGATTATTTTGATGTTCTATTTTCTAGTTTCCCCAGCTGTACTATTAGGTTTTTTATTTCAGCTCTTCCCTCTTCCTTCTTTTTTATTGTAGGCATTAGGGTTGTTTATTTACCCACCAACACTGGCTTCACAGCATCCCATAAGTATTGATATGTTATTTTCCCTTATCTCAAGATACTTACTAATTTCTCTTGCAGCCTATTCTTTGACCCAATGAATGTTTAAGTGCATGTTGTTTAACCTCCATATGTTTGTGAATTTTCCATTTTCTGCCTGTTATTGATTTCCAGCTTCAATTAATTATGATCAGAGAAAGTGTTTTGAATAATTTCAAAGTTTTTAAATTTTTTGAGACTTGTTTTGTGAAACAAAATTTTTGTCTGACCTGGATAAGTATCCATGAGCATTTGAGATGAATGCATATTTTGCTGTTTTCAGCTGCAATGTTCTGTATATGTTTGTTAGGTTTAGTTCATTTATCATATTATTCAAGACCTTTGTGTCCTTGTTGATCCTCTGCCCAAATGTTCTCTTTATTGCAGATAATAGTGTTTTGAAGTCTCTATCTGATTGTATAAATATCTCTTTCTTCCTTCAATTTTGCCATTTTATGTCTCATGTATTTTTGGGTACTCTGGTTATGTGTATAAACTTTTATGTCTGCTATTTCTTCTTTGTGGATTTTATCTTTTATTTATATATAGTGCCCTTCTTTGTCTTTTATAAAGATTTGGCATTTAAAGTCAATTTTGTCTAATATGAATTAGCTAGCCCAGCTAATTCTTTGGTCACTTCTAGTATGGAATATCTTTTCCCAATCTTTCACTTTCAAACTTGGTTCTAAGGTGAGTCTCTTGTATATAGCTTATAGATGTATAATATTTTTTATCCAGTCTACAAATCTGGGTCTCTTGTTTGGTGCTTTTAATCCATTAGTATTCAATTTTATTATATTACTGTAATATCATTATTTCAACCATTTTATCCTTTAGTTTTTATGTCATTTCTTCTTTTCTGCCTCTTTTTACCCTTCTAGCTTTGTATAATTTTTGTTTCTACACTCTTCTCCAAACCTCCTCTATTTTTCCTTTCAGCCTGCAGAACTCCCATTATTATTTTTTTAAGGCAGATCTCATGTTGAAAAATTATCTCCTTTTCTGTTTGTCTGTGAATATTTTTAACTCTTCCTCATATTGGAAGGAAAGTTTTGTGTTAAAAAATTCTTAGATTGCAGTTTTTCTTTTTCAGCTCCTTAAATCTATGATACCACTGCCTTCTCACCTCCATAGTTTCTTGTGAAAAACGAGCACCTAATTTTATTGCAGTTCCTTCGTATGTGATGAGTTGCTTTTCTCTGGATGATTTCCAGATTCTGTCTTATCTTTGTCATTTGACAGTCTGATTAGTAGGTGTCTCAGAGTAAGGTTATTAAGATTTATTCTCTTTGGAGTACAATATGCTTCTTTGACATATATATTTATGTAATTCATACGGACTGGGAAATTTGGGGCCATTATTTCCTTATATATTCTTTCTGTCACTCTTCCTTTTTTATTCTTTCTGGGACATCCATGATGCATATGCTTGTGAACTTCATGCTGTCATTTTATTCTCTGAGACTCTGTTCTATTTTTCAGTTCTTTTCTCTATATTTTTTGTATCTATAAGAGTTTGAATATCTTTTCTACTGGTTTGTTGATTCTTTCTTCTGCATGTTCAAATTTGCTGTTCAATGGCTCTATTGTAATTTAACCTCTTTTAATGTGTCTTTAATTCCCTTGAGTTCTGTTATGTTTTTTTTTTCATGTTTTCAAGTTCTTCCTTATGCTTAACCAGTGTTGTCTTATTTTCCTTTATCTCTTCAGCCATATTTTCCATCATCTCCTTGATTGATTTAAAAGATTTGTTCGAACACCTACATTATTTATTCTAAATTCTGTACCTTTAATATTTTAATTTATTCCTTTCATTGAGCCACACTTTACTGTTTCCTGTATTTTTGGCCAATATCTAGGCATCTGATTATCATGGTTTTTAATTTGCTTGATGTGTTGTTGAATATGATTAGCAAGTATTTCATTGAGGAATTTAGCATCCAAGTTCATTAGAGGCATTGGTCTGTGGTTTTCCTTTCTTGTGTCATCTATATGTGGTTTTGGTGTTAGGGTGATTTTGACATCATTGACTTAGGGAATATTCCTTCCACTTCTATTTTTTAAACAGTTTATGCAGGATTAGTATCATCTTTCCAGAGTGAATGGTAGAATTCACCGTGAAGCCATCTGGTCTGGGCTCTTCTTATTTGGGAAGCTTTTGATAATTAATTCAATCTTATTATTTCTAATTGGTCAGCTGAGTTAGTCAATTTCTTATTTCATCAATGTAGGCTAATTCTGGGTTTCTAGAAATTTGTCCATTTTGTCTAAATTATCCATCTTGTTGGCATAGAATTTTATAAAGTTTCTCCTTAAGATACTCTTTATTTCTGTGGGATCAGTGGAGATATACCCTCCCTCATTTTTTATTTTATGTATTTGCATCTTCTCTCTTTTTTTCTTTGTTACTCTAGCTCAGGATTTGTCAATTTAATTATTCTTAACAAAGGACCAGCATTTTAAATTTTTTTCCTAGTGTTTTCTTTTTAATTTTCAATTTGATTTAGTTCTTCTCTAATCTTTGTTATTTCCATCTTTCTGCTTGCTTTGGGATTAATATGATTTTCATTTTCTGGTTCCTGCAGGTGTGAAGTTAGGTCTTTGATTTTAATTCTTTCTTCACTTTTAATATAGGCATTTATGACTATAAATTTCCCTCTCAGCAGTGCTTATGCTGCACCCATTGGGTTTGATATTTTGCATTCTCATTTTTTTTCATTTCAAGATAGTTGTTCATTTCGTTGCAATTTCTTCTTTGACCCATGGGTTGTCTAAGAGTGTGTTGTTTAACTTCCATATCTTTGTGCCTATTCTGGTTCTCTCCCCTTACTGATTTTCAGCTTCATTCCATTGTGATCAGAGTACTTAATTTGTATAATTTAAATCTTTTTTAATTTGTTGAGAGTTGTTCTGTGACATTGCATATGGTCTATTCTGGAGAATGATCCATGTGTGCTCAAGAAGAATGTATATCCTTCAATATTTGTTTGTAATTTTCTCTAAATGTCCTTCTATAATCTCTCATAGAGCAGCAAGAATCTCCTGAGTACATGGGCAGTGCTGAGTGAAGAATGGCTAAAAATTATGCTTGGCCATTATTATTGATAGTTGTACTTATGAGCTATTTCTAATAAAAATGAAACAGCATAGTACTATATACTGCTAAAGAGTTACCACCTGAATCTTCCTTATTGATAAAATTTAGCTTCTCTTTAAGCCAAACTCAACATATGTATAACACTAGTTTCCCCTTAGCATGGAACATGAACCTAGGGGGTAATTCTCTTTGGCACCAAGGGATTATTACCAAGCACTGACTTGCAAGGAATATGGAAAAAGAGCTTGATCAAAAGGGGGAAATAACAAAAACAAATGACCTTTTTTGGCTAAGAGACTTCAAATTTAGTCAAAACATTATTCCAGAAATTACACTTATGAATATCTCAGCAGGATCTCATTTACTGCCACAGTAAACATTCTCAAACAGCAGGGCTACTGAGGGCTCTAGAGACATCTGGATACTATAGGCAGGGCAGACTATCTGAGGTAAACATATATATTTATAACTAAGCATATATTTACATGTATATATATATATAAACATATATATACACAAAAAAGAACCATGAAGGGACTTAAGATTTCAAAATGTACAATAAAATAAAATAAATATGAAACCTGACAATGTTAGAATTGAGCAGATAAGGGCTTATAAGAATTACAAAGAACATGTAGCAACATCAAATAAGAAATTCTTGCATTATTAGTGTTACTTTAAATATAAATGAATTAAACTCTCAAGTGGAAATGCAGAGAAAGGCATAATGGACAAGAAAGCATGACACAAACATATGCTGTTTACAAGAAACTCACCATAAATTCAAAGATAACAATAGGCTGAAGGTTAAAAAAAAGGGAAAAAAAATACCTGTTATGCTAATACCAACCAAAAGAAAGTATAACAAATTAGGTTTTTTTTTTTCCAGAACATGTGGTTTACAGGTTTTATTTTCCTTTAGAAAGATGGAAGCAATGAAGTGGGGGTTGTGCTGGAAATCTAAGCAATAGAAATTAACATAAAAGTAGTTAAAAAATAGAACTATACCTTGAGGTCACATCCTCTCCTGTCTTGGGGCAAAAGAGTTCCAGGCTCTGCAGGTCCATGGCTTGCACTCTAATCCTGAATGTGAACTGAATTTGGTGTCATGCTCACTATATTTCTTCAGCTTTTCTTGGTTCATTCATTCCTCAAACATTTGTGGAGCACATTTTATGCATCAGACATTGTGCTCCATAGACTCTTCTGTCCTCCTCTTTTATTTATTCATTTATTTATTTATTTATTTATTTATTTATTTATTTATTTATTTATTTTTCCCTCTCACCCTCACTTGTTGATTGTGTGTGTGTGTGCTTGCTGTCTGCTCTCTGTGTGTTCTTCTGTGTCTGCTTGTCTTTTCTTTAGGCAGCACTGGGAACCAAATCTGGAACCTTCTAGAGTGAGAGAGAGGTGCTCAAAAGTAATGACTCAAACATACTTACAAACTGATGTTCATATCAGCAATATTCATAATTATCAAAATATGGAAACCATCCAACTATCAACTGATAAAATAGATGAACACAATGTTTATGCACATACAATGAAATATTAACCATATGTGAAAAGTAAAAAACTTCTGATAATTGCAACAACATGAATGAACCTGGAAGGCATGTGGTTAGTGGATATTTTATTATTTCACTGACATGAAATAATTAGAAGAAACAAATTCATAGAATGAGAAACTAGAATATGGGTGCCAGGATCCAGTGTTGATGTAAGAATGGGAATTTACTGGATAGATTGTAGAGTGTTTCTCTATGGGTTGATGGGAAAGTTTTGTTAATGAATAATTGCAGCAGTTTGGCAGTTTGGTATAGTTATGAATTCCAAAAATAGTAATTGGATTATGCTTGTAAATGGTCTGTTCATCTGGGCATGATTAAGTTATGATTAGGGCTTTGATTGGGCCACATCCCTTGGTAGGTGGGGTCTCAAAAATAAAAGACATGGTAAAGGATAGAGTTGGAATTTTTGAGTTAGAATTCTGAAGCTGAGTTTTAATGTTGGAGCCCAAGAGAACAAGAACACAGAGGTGGTTGGTCATGAAGAAGGAGAGAAGGCCCCAGGAAGATACAAGCCATTCACCTGATAGTCAACAGCTGACCTTGTGGAGGAAACAGAAGAGCTGAGCCCAGAGAGGAAAGGAGACCTGGGAAGTGAGGAACCCAAAAGCCTGAACCCTAGCAAAAATCAGCAGCTGTCTTGCTCCAACATGTGGCAACAGATTGGTGAAGGAAGAAACTTATGCTTTATGGTCTGGTAACTGTAGACTTCTACCCCAAATAAATACCCTTTATAAAAATCAGCCAATTTTTGGTATTTTTATTTTTTATTTTTTATTTTTTTAATTTCTGGTATTTTGCAACAGCACCCTTTGGCTGACTAATACAATGATGATGATGGTACCACAATATTTTGAAAGTCACAACACTGAATTTCATATATGAATGTGTTATGAATGGGAAATTTTAGATTGTATGTATGTTATAAGAAAAAATATTAAAGAAAAACCACATCGAACTGCTTAACACAAACAGGGATCCCCACTGTAAACTTTGGAAAATGGTCACACTATAATTATAATATTATTCTTTCATCAGATAAAACAATACAAGTGTTAGCAATAAGGGAGGTACATGATGACACTGCATATTTTGCATGATTTTTCTGTACACCTATATATTCTTTCATAGAAAAAATGAGGACAAAAATTTAAGAGTCTGCTGATACACCAAATAATGTGGATTAAACACAAAAATATTAAATTCAGATTTAAAAGTTCCTTAAGCAAGAGTGACAGTTGTATGATATAGTCAATAAAAAGCTTTAAAGCAGGAAAAATAATCTTTAAATAATCTATGTTAAAATAAATTAATAATAAATAGACTATTAATTTTTGAACCTTAAGTGGGCAAATTGAGGATTTATTAGGAAGGGCAAGGTAAATCTATAAGAATGATGTCAATATACTATATCATATTAGAGGTTGGGTGACAAATGTGTTTATGTTTTAAAAATCATTGGATAGGGTTGGCTGTATAGCCCAGTGGATAGGGTGCCAGTTTGCCACATGGGAGGCCCTGGGTTCGGTCCCCAGGACCTCTCCAGGTGGGCAGACAGCTTGAGGAGGCAAGAGCCACCGAGGGCAGGGCAGAGCGGCAGTGGGCAGGGCAAAAGCCACCATTGGTGGGGCAAAGCCACCATGGGCAGAGCAGAGCCACCTGTGAGCAGAGTGGAGCCACCTGTGGGCAGGGCAGAGCCACCACCAAGTGGGCAAGGCCACTGCTCACTGGTGAAGCTGACTCAGCACATCGCCTCAGCAGGGCAGAGGGGAGACAAAAAAAAGCAGAAAATTTAAAAAATAAATCTTTTAAAAAATCATTGGATAATATAAATTTAACTTTTAAACATTTAACTAATTGTAATGCTGTCTGCAACAGAAGGGTTTGCATTACTGAGTATTACTTGCATTCTTCTTGATGTGTTTAGCACTGAACAGTACTGCTGTTTCAAACTTACTTAATATGAAGTGAATTTAAATAAAAATAACATAAAATAAGTATGTTTATGTAGATGGGTAGAAGGATAAATATAAATGAAAACACATTAAAATATATAAATTGAAATACACATAGGACAATATGAACAATTTCAATGGAAATGAAGCTGTTGATCAGATAATTCTTTCTTCTTTTATTATATAATTAATTTTCCTAATGAAATGAGTTATATTAAAATAAAATAACACTTTTGAAGGTTTATTTCATATGTATGACAATTTTTAATTATTTCCAAAAATATGAATGATAATATCATATAATTTCATTTTCTAGTATTGAAAATAAGAATTCCTCATAATGAAACTCATAGGACAAATCCTAATTTCTAATAAAATGTAACTTTTCATACAATTTCTTTATTATCTTACAAGCAAAAGAGGACTAAACAAAAAGTTTAAATGAAAAGAATCTTAGGTAAAAAAATCATACGCTACTTAATAAACTATATAGCAAAGTTTAGTGTTGGAATAATATGCATTGAGTAAATAAACACAAAGAACTGGTATAACAATGAGTATTTTATTTGAAATATACTTGTCAAGATAACATATATATTTTAATCTTGATCATAATTTAATCTAATAGCTCAAATTTATGTATGCGTGGAACTGACCTGTAACAATTATGCATTTCAGTTTTCCAATTTTAATTTTTTCATTATTTTCTGTATTACTGATTTTAAAAGTATTACACTGTTATACAACAATAAAATTTAATTCATCCTTTTATTAATCCAATAATCATAAATGAATAAAGTCAACTAAGATACTTTATCCTTGATATATTTATTCATTGCATCTATATATCTATTTATCTATCATCCATATGACCCTAGTTATCTATTTGTCTATTGCATGTTAATCTGTGGGTATTGAGTGTATGTGATTTTGAAAGTCTTTTGCATGAGGAGACAGAGTATATGTGGTAATATGTTTTAGTAATGGATCAATTATATTTTTTTCTGGACTCCTTGAAATGCTTTCAGAAGGAATAGAAAAGTTTAATCGAAAAATTACTGAATATATGCTTAATATGTGGAAATAAAAAATGTGGTGAGACACAAAATTCTTGTCAGAAGAGAGAATGAAATGACCATATACATGGATATTGAATGAAAGGTTAAATCTTTTAGAGGACAGCTTCTCATCTCTACACTTTTGCATAAAATATGAATTCAAAATCCAAAGAGCACCAGACAATATCCTAAATAAAGAGAGAGTAAAAACTAAAAAGAAAGACTATTACAATTTTCTGTTTGTGTGTTTGTTTTTGACTGTTTATTAGCTATTCTTACTGGACATTTTTGGAGTATTCAGATAACGCTTCCACCCTTACCCTCAAATAAGTTTTGCTAGTTTAGAGTTTCTACAAATAACTGCTGAAAAAATAAATTCATTATATTATTAAAAATAACAGGAAACCCAAAGTCACATATTAGCCCTCATATTTAAAAAATATATATTATCTGGGATTATTAAGTTTATAAATATAGGAAAATCTATCTATACAACAAGTAAAAAATATACAAGTAAAGAATATTTTTCATATCAATGAAGACGCTGTAATAAAATACCGCTATTCAATAAACCTGGAAGAATGCAACAAGATCATGTACATATATACATACACACATATGTGTATAGTATGTGTACATATATACACACATACAAATGTACAAATATAAATGAAGAGTGCAATGATAAAGGAATAATAAGAGAACAATAAATCAGATTATACATATATGATTGAAATAAACCCATTTGCATGGGAGGAAATTTTTACAGAAATCAATCTGTAACCATTTGGAAAGAAGACAAAAATTGCTACATGTCAAAGAGAACTAATGTAGCAGCACCAAATATGACAAGAATCAGAAAATAGAGAAAGTTAAGGAAGAATATATTAAAAACTAATTTTTGTAAAGGAGGATGGGGATTCTTCATTTCAAATTAGACTCGGGGTATTAAAAGAAAAAATACAAAACTACATATTTAATATGCTGTTTCAGAGTACAAAAAATAAAGCAAAGATCCAACAGAGAAGATCTTAAACAGGATTATATGAAACTGATTGGTGGTACAAAGGAGTAAAGAATATCACATATTAGACTCTTCAATGCAACTTGCACTTCCTTAAGATACTAATGAATTAATAGTGAGAGAGCATGGTAGTTGTACATAAGGTATATAATGTCAACATTCTAATTAGTAAAATTAGTAAATGAAGAGTGGAAGATAGCAGAAGAAATATTGTCAGAAAAATGGACTTTGATGTAATAGATAAAATTTCAAGAAACATGGCAATTCAATAATAAGTTAACATACATGTAACTATTAGAGTGATACAAAAAGAAATATTGGATTTATATCAGGTAATCATTCTGCTGTGTGCAGCTATGCAGAATAGATATATCATTCCTTGTTGAGAAAATTAAAAATTGTTGCAAGGTTTTAAAATCTAAATTAATGGAGATTATACTTATAGATTTGTTTGGACTCAGTAGTATAAAAATGCCAATTATATATTTTATTAAATATAACCCATATAAAATTTCTACATTTTTTATTCGATTGGCCTTAATATTCATATAAAATCCAAATAGCATAAACACATTTCAGGAGAACAAAAAACAATTTCCTTAACAGACATTAAGTCTGCTATAAAAAAAATTAGTAAGTATACATTGCTACATGTGGCAAAAACACACAAATAAAGATGACAACAGAATATTCAGTACATACAGCATACATATTTCAGAAAATGTTACCAGAAACATTGGATTATATTATTTACATAAAATATGAAATTTTATTTCTATTTTGCAACCATGTAAAATCAAAAGGAGAGCATAGGAAATCTTTGAATAATATAAGAACACTTCACTAGTGATGGAATCACTGCACTTAGTCATAAAAGAAGGACAGAATGTGGTTTAAAGGAAGAGAGAAGATATTGAATGCTAGAGGGTTAATAAAAAGTCATGAAATTCAGAATAGGTGGCTATTCCCTTTTAAACAGATCACAAACAAGTGTAATCACCAGAATAGAGACTATTTTTGGAAAGCAATAGGAATGCACAGTGTTGGGGAATATTATGGAGAAAAATTGACATTGCTGTTGCCTTAAAATTTTCAATTTTGTAAGCAGTGGTCCAGAGAGAAACTTTTGGATTTCTAGAGGTAACAGGACTAGAAGAGTAAGTTAGAATGATGAGTAATCCACATCAGAAATGACATCTTTTTATTCATACTGACTGCAATTACAGAGCTTCAAGAAGAAACAGAGGCTAATTTCAGTTATTTAATCTGAATAGTTAGAAAAAAGCAAAGCAACAAAAATACAGGGTACCTGATAAGAAGGGTTGTGTCTGTGTCTGGAGGGTAGAAGGTAGAAGATGATACTCTCAGTTTTGAACATGCTGACATCATCAGAATAATCAATGTTAAAAGGAATTAGATATCTAAGATCAGAGATACAGAAAATAAGTACTCCATTTGGAAGGACATAATCATTTAAATTTGAACATTAATATATCATCTTCTTAAAGTGTATGCATTAATACAAATTAAATATGGCTTATATAATGTAAATAAATCCTAGTTCATAGTGTCTGAATGTGACACCATAAAGAAACATATTTGCCTATATACTCAATTATTTTCCCCTTAAAATGTACATATTTGACCAAATGAATTTCAAATTTATATATGCTTACAAATATTGGTTTTATTTACTCTTGTTCAATTTCAAATTATAATTCAGTATACTATAAGAGCCCAAATCATCACAATGATTATGATTATTTACAATAATACAATAATTAATTGAAAGTTTTCAAATTGATACATAATTAGTTTTGTCTGACACTTCACAAACTAATTTCTTCTGTTTTTTAAAATATCACATGTGCATGATAGAAATTTTAAACAGTAAATATATTTAGGAAATAAAATGCAAAGGTAAATTTCTTTAATTCCCCTACAATGACTCCCATACCTCATTTCTTATACCTGTTGGAAATTGCTAATGATGTCATTATTCAGTTAAAATGTATAGCATAAATAATTCAAGGTGTACATAATTGTTTCTTTAAAAAAAGAAATCATTATTTTCTCGCAAATTATTTTGCCCAAGAAGATTTATTGCTGAGATTAATTGGAAGATATTATTCTTTCCTTAAAAGCACTATGAATATTTCAATTCTTTCTTTTCCTTAAACAGCACCAGTTCTGTGACATAATTTTAAAAAATAAACTAATCGGTGATGTTCTCTAAAAAATGAAATTTTTGAAGGGAAATTTTATATAAGAATAAAATCCTTAGGCAACATCTTTATTCAATGAACAAAATTTTGTTAAATATCTATAGTGTTAAATGCCAAGTTCTCAAAAGTACAAGATGACATGAACTATTATATATTATATATTAATAATTTGAAAAATAATAGTGGATAGAAAAACTCAAAGGCATCTTTAATTACAAGAAACATTAATATTTTGAAATAGTAAATATTAACTTTTAAACTCAAAACTCATTTTCCTTTTTACCCACACTTATTAATTTTATTTATATATTTTTAAATGGATTATGAGACATCCATTCTAATAAAAACATCTAAGTGAATTCTACATTGGAGTACATGACCAATGTGTATCTTAAAGAAATTTTAATGAATTTTATTAAATTTGTCCCTTGAGATTTCAATTTGTAGGTCAATCTTCTGGTTTTGACACACAAAAACATAGAATTTGTTCATGTTTGGAGAGAACTTATATAATTTCCTTTTGAAACAAACTGTAATAAATCCCAAGTATTTGCCCATATAATTAGAGAAATAGATTGATATTTTGTGTAATAATACATTGTTGAGGAAAATATCTATAATCTTCCTTTTTAACCCAATGGCTCAATAGATTATATGCCCTAGAATCAAACGTCCTTATGTTCAATCTTCCAAAGTGATTGGTGAGATTCCTTGGTGTAAATATAATTATGTGAGTACATGTATCATCTATTCTGAAGGCAGCTTTTTTCATACTCATAAACAGCCAACCACCAATGAGGGTCGAGAGCAAGGAGCATATTTTCTAGGATTAGTCTTACATTGGAAATCCAGAAGAAATTAAACTTCTTCTTATTTCTGTGACCTACAATTTGACTTATGGTCAAAGGCAAATGTCCCATACATAAAGCTTCTCTTTGTAGCAAATGTTTACTTCAAGTTTCCACTATATAAAGAAAAAGAAAATGATTTCATGAAACAAAATTAACACTGATTGTTCATAGATCTTAAAATAAGTCAAATTTTGTAGTTAGCCCTCCAGCCTTAGGAATTCCTAACCTAAACATGGCTTTTTTTCTGTATGTAACTGAGAGGAAGGGAGTGGCTCTAGGGGTGTTAGTCCAGAAACTGGGTGAGATTTCTCAACCAGTAGCTTATTTCACTAACTAACCATTGATTAACACAGTGCAAAGATGGCCACCTTGCCTGATAGCAGTGAAGGAAACTGTCCTTTTAATTGAACAAGACTCCAAATTAATTTGGGGTTAACCTCTCACAGTTTTCACCCCCACCAGATCAAAGACACTTGAGGCCAGAGCCACCAATGGCTTACAGGCAGCAGTCTAATTAAATACCAGATTCAATTACTAGAGATCCCTGAGGTGCAGCTAAGCATGTGTCACCCTGCTATTGGCAGAAGGCCCAAGGTTAGATCCTAAGGGGCCCCATCTCCATTCCTGACCTGAAATTCTTCACCAAAATTATTCAAGCAGGCCAGATTTAAAGGATGAGCCACTAGCAAAACCAGACCTTGAGTGGTTCACAGATAGAAGCAGTTTCATTAGGGAAGGAATTAAAAGGGCAGGCTATGCAGTGGTTTCTCAATTTGAAACCATAGAGGCCCAAGGCCTTACCCTAGGACCTTAGCCCAGAAGGCAGAGCTGATTGCCCTCACCCAAAGTTTAAACCTGGCAGCTGGGAAAATGGCTTTACATAGACTCCAGGTATGCTTTCCTTGTCTTCATGCCCATGTTTGGCAGGAGCAGGCTTGCTTACTAGCAATCAGTCACTAATAAAGCACAGGCAAGAAATCATGGACCTACTAGAGGCTATTATGTTTCCCTGAGAAATAGCGGTTATGCATTGCCCAGGGCACCAGAAAACAGACACTGCTATACTTAGGGGAAATGTCTGAGCAGACACAGCAGCTAAAGCTGCAGTGCAAAGCTCAATCTTCTTCTTCGCCCTTATCCCATAACCTGTCCCAATATCCAAAGCTCCAGATTATAAACAGGATGAAAAAAAACTAAAGTAGCTAGTCTAGGGTTCACCCTGGAAGCTAGTGGGTCACTTGTTAAGGACACTCAAGTCTACCTACCATTAGCAGGGCAGTCGAAAGTCATTCATGGACTTCACCAAGTCACTCATTTAGCGAGGGATGCCCTAACCAGCTTAGCAAAATGAGTCTTTGTGGGCCAGGGCCTGGGAAAAACAAAGAGGTCACCAAGAGTTGTTCCTTATGTGCAATTAATGACCCAAGTAGTGGGAGGGTTAACAAGTGTCCTCCCTTAAACCCCCCATCCAGATTTGGGGATCATACCCTGGGGAGGACTGGCAGATAGACTTTACCCACATGCCATCTTTCCAGGGCTATAAGTACCTCTTAGTAGTGGTTGATACTTTTACTGGATGGGTGGAAATACTTCCCACTGGAAGAGAAACAGCAAACAAAGTGGCCAAAGCCCTCCTCAGGGAAATTGTTCCCAGGTTTGAACTACTTAAGTCACCCCAAAGTGAAAATGGACCAGCCTTTATTAGCAAAATAACCCAAGATCTATCACCTGCCCTTGGAATTAAATATCTTCTTCCTTGTTCCTGGAGGCTCCAATCATCAGGGTAAGTAGAAAGAACTAACTATACCCTCAAACAAATTCTGGCCAAACTTTTCCTTGGGTCATTAACCTGCAAATGGCTTTGCTGAGGCTGCATGTAGCTCCAAAGGACCCACTCCAGCTTAGCCACTTCAGGATGGTCTATGGGTGACCTTCATGAGACCCAAGAACTCACCAAATATTTCATCAAACTAGGAAAGATTCAACAAGTTATCCAGGAGTTCAGGAACAAAATCCTCCCTAGCCTCAACCAAAAGTTGCCTTTACCTAAAGTTAAACTGGGAGACTAGGTTCTGATCAAAACCTGGCAGGAGAACAGACCTCACTCCCAATTAGAACCAAAATGGAAAGGACCTTACTTTGTGGTTCTAATCACTCCCACAGCTGTTAAAGTTAAAGGAATTTCCAGCTGGGTGCACTTATCCCGAGTGAAGGCAGGTGCCAAGAAAGCACCAACTCACTGGAATTACTTGATGAGGCATTTGAGTGCCAGCCATTGGAAGGCCTGAGATACCTCTTCAAGAGACAAAGTTAAACAGTGTCTGTACCAAAAGTCAGTACATAAATTATATGCTATTTTCTCTAACTAGCCCAAATGAAGCTTCATGTGTTCTACTTCATCTTCTTAATGCTAGGGGAAGAGCAAACCAGACACCCCTTAGGAAATCTTGTCCAAACAGTGGCCAACTTTGTCAATAAATCCTCATGTTAGCTCTATGTGACCCAAACAGATACAGCCATGGCCTGACAACCTGCTCTGAAGCACTGGGCAATTGCCAAACTCTCAGTCCAGCCTATTGTCAAGATATCACCCAGGGTAGGAGCAGAATACCAACAACCCATCAATCAGCTTCTCACCATTCTCCAAGCTAGCAGCATCACCTTAGAACCTACCTCTCTCCCTCTGTTGGGACCTCTATACACTTCAGTTCCCACACCAAAGAACACTACCTTCCCCATCTTTATCTACTGTAACCCTTCTAACACTCCTCCTACCCTCCTTTCCTGGGCTAACTTAATGTTACTTCTTATAACAACAACTTCAGGATGGCCCCCCAACCGATTAAGCACTTAGGTATGGTGAATGCTCACCCTTGAGTGCTTTACCAAACCCAATGCACCATCAATACTATGGTTCTTACCAGCACCAAAGACCCACTTTTGGCTCAGCAGCCTAGGGGAAGAATAGTAAGGAATGGTAAGGGTCTCATCCACACCCCATTACAGTTATGGGCACCTGGCTAGGTCGTGTAACTCCATACTTCTAAATACAACTTATGCTGACCAAAGATGTGGGAATGTCTTAAATTAAACCCTTATGGGCCTGCTTGTCTGGAATACCCAGAGAAACATCCTGTTTCATGACCCAGGGCCCAACAGTTATGTGTCAGTGCTGTATGGTAGCAAGCTAACCAATGAGCTGGTAACTGTAAACTCTGAAGAGGGCTTAGAGTTAACCAATAACCAATCTCACATTTGCTGTTACTTTAAACTCTTATGATGAGGTTGTTTTTCTCTGTGGAGACAAGGCCTAACCTGTGTTTCAGCCAGATCCAACCACAGTTTTGGATCCATCTTTCCTCAACCTCAAAATAATAGCCAGAGGGGCTTACATCCTGTCAGGTAGGGACTACTCCCCAAACCAGCAAGAAATAATTACAGAAGTATGATCATCACCCTTCAGCTTCCCCTTAAGAATAAGGACATGAGCTCTCTGAGGGAGGCAGGTAGTTAAGACAAGTTAGCTAGGGAAATGAGGAGAAAATGAGCCACAGCATGGCCAGCAGACAACATGGCTGGCAGACAGCATGGCTGACAGAAAACATGGCTGCAAGATCTCACTGGGACTTTGAATGTAAACTTGAGGTCCCAGTTTCTCTTTCCTGGAGCTCCTCTTGGTCCCAGATATACAAAACAGTCCTCACAATTGATCCCACCATTGGGGGGTAGCCAATAATTGCTAGGTCCCCTCCCCTTAGGATTAGTCATCAGTAGTTTAATAAAGGTGACTGCACAAGCCAGATTTCTCTCTCTGCCTAGAGGAGCTGCACCAAATCTTGGTGTGTATTTCCATCTTTCTCTCCCATTTCTCAGCAAGTTCTATTCCTTTCACACATTTTCCAATAAATTCTTTAACTGACCCAACTCTTCTGGTATTTAAAATTCTTTTTCAGGTATTAAATCCAAGAACCTATAGGAATCCAATGCTTCCCTGTCTTCACCACCATGGGCCAATCTGTGAACAACAAGGATATTGTGACAAAGTAGAGTTGGTCTGCACCTGTTTAACTCAGCATTTTAGACCAGAGAAACTCTAACTACTCAAAAAAATGCCTTAGCCCTTGAGCCATTGCTAAAAATTCAAAGGTAATCGTTCAGTGTTGTTTATTGCAACAGGAAGAAGAAAGATTGTAAACCATGGAGTTTAATTTATGCCCTCTCCCACCTATCTGGATTTCCCCTCCCTTCAAGGTTAGGTGTTTTTTAATTTATTTTTTTAAAGAAGCTTTGGATTACTGAAATGTTACATCAGAAATATAGGGGATTCCCATAGGCCCCATCCCCTCCTCCTCCCACACTTTCCCCCATTAACATCATCTTTCATTAGTATGGTACATGTTGAAGCATTGCTACTAAGCATGGACTATAGCTTACATTATAGTTTACACTTTGTTCTGCACAATTTTATAGATTTTGATAAAATGTATCTCTAATTGCAATGTCATGGAGGAATATTCCAATGCCCCAAAAATGTCCCCATATTAGCTATTCATTCCTGTCCCTCTCCTCAGAACCTCTGGTGACCACTGCCTTTATATCAGTGATACAAGGGTTTCCATTGCTAGAATAATACTAAGTCTACTTTAGTCCATATTTGCATTTCCCCTATATTTGTTCATTCCTCAATTTTGAGGATTTTGGGGTGGTAATGCCCACTCTTTCTAATTGAGAGGGGGCTTAGATATTTTTTTTTTAAAGATTTATTTATTTTATTACATATCTCCCCTTCCCCCCCCCCCCCTGCGGCGCCGCCCCGAG
>PVKH010006163.1:0-21329 GCA_004027955.1 Chaetophractus vellerosus
GGCCCTGGGGTCATAGTTAAATGAACTTATATTTCTCTTCTGCCTTCAAAATATCTTACAAATGATTCACATTAAAGGAATATAAAGCAGAAGACAGATGGCAAGGGATTCTGGGAAATGTAGTTCCCAGGCCTCCAACCCCTGTGATAAGAAGACAGCCAGAAGTAAGTCTGGTTAGGAACCTATCAAAGAGAAAGAAAAGGAGAAAGCGAAGGGAGGTGAGGCTGTTTATTATGTATCAGACACTGTGCCAAGTTCTTTGTATTCATTTCGTCCTCACAGGAGCCTTTATTGTTGATAGTATATTATCTTCCCCATTTCATAGATGAGGGAATTGGGGCTTGGATAAATTAATTAATTTTTCCAAAGTCACACACCAAATAAGTTGCAGTGCTGGGTTTTATTCCAAAGAGGTATGATTCCAGGCCCTGCATTTGTAACCATTCTGCTTTTATTTACCTAATGTTCTTTATCCCTGGAGAAAGGGATAAAGAGTGAGGCTGATTATGTAATAATCTAGAATATTTTAACTGAATTTATTTGTAGTAGTTCTAGAAAGGGAATCAGGGGAATGGCAATTTGAAAGGAATAAGAGCTAGTTTTGGGCACTACCAAGGAGAAGGCAGAGCTCAGTAAATATGGCTAAGGTCAAAAATGAAGACACACACAAGAATGCCCTGCTGCAGTATTTCCACAAATATTTTCAGGCAGGCTCCCTTCTTCAAGGTCTCCACAGACTTAGAATATCAGATCTAGAAGGAACTTTAGAAATCAATTCACCCCAGATAGAGATATGAGACCACTGAGACCACCAAAGTTAAGAGACTTGTTCAACTTCACACACAGGCAGAAGCAGAATAGAATGCAGATCTCTTGACTCCAAGTCTAGAACTTTTTCTTCTAGACCCTGTTTTGGTTTGTTGTTCTAATCATGTAATATCTTTGAATTTTCATGTGCCTGGTGGTTAAAACAGCAAAGCAGAAATTGTGTTTGCTATTCTTGGCTCATCTGCAAACTTGCTGGCAGCCATATCATGTCTCATTCATTTTATCCAAGGTTTCCAGAAACTCCATGTTCCTATATGCTGAGTGGGAGCCTTGTTCATCCTCATTCAACAATTTAAAGAGACTGTACCTTGAGTTAATTTGTATAACGTGCTTTGAGATTCTGGTATAAATTCTATCTTATAAGCAAAGAAAAGGGGTTTATCTTCATTTTCTGAATCATCAACCAAAATTTTGAAGAATAAAAGACTCTAGATTCAATATGAAATATTTATATTCCTTTCTAAAATCTTGCAGTCAATTTTGGAACTATTTCAATATCCATGAAATTTCAAAAGTAATCATAATGTGAGTTTGTCTCCCAAGTCTTCCTGAGTAAAAGGGGGGAAGCATTTTAAAATTACTTTTGAGATACGTCTATCCTGAGGAAACAGCTGGCTGTACTTTCCATTTAACTACATATTCCCACGCCATCTTTGAAAACTAAATACTATTATTTGCTTCAGCCACATTGTGTTAATATTTATTATTTAAAGAAAAACAAATAACCACTAAAAATTCTCCCCTCTTTAAGAGTCACTGTATTCCTTAAGAGTTATGGGTAGAAATCTTTTTGTTTATGGTTTGTTTACTAGTTTTTGTCAATCTCCAGTGACTGAATATATTTATTATTTTGGAATAAACTCAACATTGCTGGTTGCACTTCAGAATTAAATGTTTTAGTTTAGTTAGAGAACACCACTTATCCCATCCCCAGTAGAAGAAAATCACGATTTCTCTTCCTTTTTTCCCTATTCAGAGGCTTAGAAACAAATATTTTATGAAATGGCCACACGGAAATGCACAATAAAATTCTTAACTAACAATCCCTCATGGGGTTATATTGTAAGAAAATATTCAAAGGAATAAAATAACCTAATTTTAATTAACTGTAAATTTTAAAGGAATGACATGTTTGTTGTCAAATGCAAATGGCATTCCCTAACCTGTCCCACAACATAGAGATTCAGCTTATTTTAATTAAATCTGTCCACACAAAAAAATCCATATGAATCAACCCATGGGTTCCCTCCTAGCTAATTGCACTTCTTAGTTCTCAGCATCTTGCTGTCTGGGTTCTACTTCCACTGTACCACTTAAACTGATCTTGGCAAGGTCATCAACAACCTCTTGACACTTTTAAGTCTTCTGTTTCCTTAACATTTTTTTGCATTACTTGCAGCTGCTAATGACTATTTTCTTCTTGAAATGACTTATTTCCTTGATGTTTCTGAAGATTCCATCCTTGATCCCTTCTCAATTTACATTTTCTCTGTGGGCCATTTCATATATTCTTTAAACTCAATTATGCTTATGACTTGTAAAAAATGTTTCTAGTCCAGATATCTCTCCTGAACACCAGATCTTTATATTCATATGATATATTTCCATTTGGATATCATTCAAAGAAGAATCTTATTTCCAATACATTCCAAACTGAACTTTTGTATACATTTACCTCCTATAAACTGCACCTGCATCTGTGCTCTCTCAGTGAGTGTCATCCACCAATCTCTCAGTTGTTTAAGCCATAAATCTCTCAGTCCTCATTGCATTACTGCCTTTCTCTCCTTTAGCAACAACCTACAATTATTCTTGCTACTCCTATTATCTAAATCACAATTCTTTCTTGCTTGCATTATTACAAAGTATCGGCATACTTTCTGTCCTCACTCTTAATCTTTCTCTAATTCATTCTTCAGACGAATCTGAATACAAATATGGCAGTGTTATTTTCCTGCTTAAAAGTCTCATACTTCTCGCCTTCAAGATAAACAGTAAATTGCTTAATATGTTTGTTAAATATGGCATTCACCCATTCAAAAAGTACAGTCAAACTGAATTACCTTTTGAGAATAGATTAAGCTATGATCTATGATCCTTCTCTCTCTCTTCTCTAAATGTTAGTAGACAGCCTTGATATTCTGTATGTATGAAAGACACTTCTGAGTACAGAAGGAAAAAGGAAGGTGGGATTGGAAAGAAAGAAGAAATAAATTCATCCTCTCTAGGCCTCCACCCTACCCCACCCACCCTTTCCTCCTGCCAAGGGATACAGATTTAAAAAGAAAAGAGGCATACTAAACATTTCCAGCCCATGCAGAAAATCATTTTAAAATGTCGCGTGGGTCATTAAAAAAAAGTGACTATCACTCCAAAAAGGCATCATGAGAATGAAAAGAAAGCAACTCTTAGCCAGTCCAATAATTCATGTTAATATAAAACTTCTGCTGAGCTTTTTTTATTTTTTTTATTTTTTTAAGGTTAGCTGGCCTCAAACTGCGACATTTCAACTGCAAGGAAGGAGACCAATACGAGGCTTTAGCACTCCAATAAGTCAGGGGTACCTTAAGGAAACTGAGAAAAAGCAAGCTAAGTGAGGGAGGTCCCTTTACCAACTTGGTTTGTTACCCAAGGTATCATGTTCCCTCTCAGGCTGGCTGAATAGAAAGAGCAGAAAAATGCCAGGGCAGGCTGCAACCCTTAGTTCACACACGTGGAGAAACACGGTTTACACTTCTTTTCCCCAAACATTGTAAAATAAAAATCAAGTATAAACCCTAGGATTTATATTTCAATAAATGCAATCACAATGTCCAATTTGATTGGGGATGCCACTCTGGGGTGGCAAAGCCATGCCATCCTTTTTCAATGGCTTCCCCTTTCCCGCTGCAGTTCTTGGCCCAATGCAGAAAACCAGGAGTGCAGCAACTCACAAGCGATGTGAGGCAACGGTTCATCTTTTTCTTAAAACGCTAAACACATTTCAAAGACATTTTCAATTAGGCCAAACCCATTCGAAACCACTCTCCTTAAAAATGATAACGTTTCTTCATATTTAATTTTTTTCCCCTAGACTCAATGCGCCTCACATTGAGCTCTCTGGGCATTTGAAACTCAAAGAAACAAACAAGAATGTTCAAATTGAGAGAAAATAGTTATTTTCATTCTGGAAAAGTTAAGGCACTTTACTCCAATATTTTGTATCCTTTTATGTCCTCTGTTTTCCTCTCCACAATGTATTTCAGGACGGTATGGCAGATGAGCACCAAGTACTCTTTTTCAAAAATAACTTTCAATTTTCTGATTATAGACTCCATGGAGAACATTTTAAAAATTCTCAAGTAAAAATGATTCACAATCTCACTGGTAGAAAAAACCTTATTCTTGGGCATTTTCTCCATATGTTTGAACGTGGTTAATATCTAAAACTCTCTGTTTAATGTTTCTTCTAATGATTTTACCCAGAGTAATTAAATATCATTAAAACATCTTTAGGCGCTATTTGTTTGATTCACCTTTCAAATTTGATGAGAAAAATAGAACGTCCATATTATTCTAATTTGCATTTTTGATCCCACATTTGAACTTCTCATATGCTTATTAGCCATTTGTGTTTTTTGCAACTGTTCTCTTAGTCTGCTTTTAAATTAAGTTGAATACTTTCCTTTTTTCTATCACTTTATATAAGCCCCAAACAAGTTAAAATATTAATGGTTTTTCTTTTTTTTTTTTTTTTTAAAGATTTATTTATTTTATTACATATCTCCCCTTCCCCCCGCTGCGGCGACACGCCGAGAGTGGTCACTGCGCAGGCGCGGCTTTCCCCGCTTGTGGGCGGTCTCTGCGTCCGTTCACGGCCAGCTTTCAGTTCGCGGGTGGCTGGCTGCGCTCCATCCGCGGGCGACCTGCCCTGCCTGTGGCAGCTTTTTGCCCTGCCCACGGCGGCTCCGGCCCGCCCATGGCGGCTTGCCATTCTCAAGGCGGTCTGCCCACTAGGAGAGGTCCCCGGGAATCGAAACTGGGGCCTCCCATGTGGTATGCCAGCGCCCTATCCACTGGGCTATCGAGCCGGCCCCAATGGTTTTTCGGTAATAGTCATAGCCCAAAGGTTTTTTTAAACATAAAAATATCTTAAAATAATGATTATTTAGAAATTCCATATGTGAACATACACATGAACACCCACGTATGTAATCCTAAGTATGTATGTGTGTATTTGTGTACTCAAATTCCCCAGCATCCACCAACTGGCACATTACCTGTGTATGCCCCTTTTATGATAATTTTATTTATCTTACTGGGACTACCTCTAGGGTTTATAGCTCTATAAAGGCACTCACAACGTCCAGCTGCCCAGTTTGTTTGGGGACTCCACTCTAGGGTGAACCCAGGCTAGATGTCCCAGAATATGCTTCACCAAGAATCAGATTTCCCGATATGGTTTAATACAACCAGATCTATTTGAGTTTCTCTGTTCTCAGGTATGAGCAGCATTAACTCTGAATTTGACCTGAAAAGCTAGCCCCATGCTTTATAGAGCCATTGAAGGAGAAAGCCTGAGTTTATTAAGTAATTATTCCCCAAGGAGGGGGCAGCCAATGCCAAGAAACTGCACGAGGTCACTCTCACTTCCTCTCTGGCCTTTTGATCAAGTGCCTCTGTTCACGGAGGGGCATCAGAATAAGGAGTGGGCGCATCCCGAAAGACTTTGTTATATAGCCACATGCCTGGTGTTTATTACTAAGTATGAGAGCAGAAGGCCACATGGACTGACCTGGGGGTGATTTTTTAAAGAGTTACCAATATGAGTCATAGTAAGGGCAATGAATATATACAAAATCTCTGTGCAGCTGATTCTGTTGTTACTTCCTGATTTCCAGATGAAGAAATCAAAGATAAGAGAAATTAATTAACTTGTCCAAAGTTGCACAGCTAGTATGAAGAAAGCCAGCACCTGAGTTTGGGCTGTGTGACTTAAAAGCCCAAATTGTTAACCACTGTGCATTTGAAAACTGGAAGGAATCTTATAAATCATTTTCCATTTAACTCCTTTTACATATTGGGAAACTGAAACCCAATAAGATAAATAAATTGTTTATGATCACACAGCATTTATTGGCCTACTTGAAATTTGGTAATAGTAATAGCAGACGATACCTATTGCCTGCTTACCGTGCACAGCTACCACGCAAAACATTATTTTATTTAAAACCCCAACATCCATTATGATCCCCCTTTCACACTGAAGCAAACTGAAGTTTAGAGAAGTTAAGTAACTTGTTCAAGGTCATCAGAGAACAGGGCTTTGGACACAGGCAACCTGACCCTTTGCTCTTAACCATATTCACTCCCTGGATCAGCCATTTCTCAGTCCAATGCCCTTTCCCTGTGACCACGCTGATGTCTGTTTCTTCCCCAGGGGCAGGAGTGTGCCAGCTTGCAAGAGCCAGATGTTAAATATTCAGGAATTTTGCAAGGGGGTGGTCAAACGCAGTCATTACGAAAGCTCAAATGGCATAAACTTATAATTAGATTATATAAAAAACAAAGGTAATAAGTCCTTTCGTGCCTTTGTATCCCATTTTATTAATAATACTAATAGTCTTCATGTGTATAGCATTAATAATATTAATAATAATACTAATAATACCAACACTATTATTATTATTATTACTAAATCCTTTGCTATACACCATATTATTTTAATATCTTTCCAAATCTTACTATTTTTTTACATTTGACTATTACCTAGGCTATCGAGGTCATGTGTCTACTGTATCTGTAAGGTGGAAATACATACACTGATGAGCTATTTCATATCTCTTCTCAACTCTGCCTTCAGTGATGTCACCTGGGTAGCTTGAAATCAGTCACAGCAAGACTATTTCCACTACAAAAATTGGCAAATGCTACAAATGGGACTTTTGTCCCCCACGTAGTGAGTTGCTATATATTTACCAGCACACCACTGCCAAAGTCATGAGTATTAGAGTAGAAGTCCCTGAGAAAAATTCCTAAGTAATTTAGTTTATATAAGGTTATTTGAGGGAAGCTTATGTTCCATTCATTCAAAGGATATAATATAATTTCACTGGATCAGAAATATTAATAGACTTGGTGATACTAGTGTCTCCTTGTGAGTGCAAACACTTTAAAGTGACGGTTCCGAGGGAATTCTAAAATCTTCAGACTAAGAGGCTTTTAAACGTCTCTATGAAACCTGTCTCCCTATCTCTCTATCTCATATAACTAACTTATTATCACACAAAGGCTGGGAGGAAGAGAATAGGCTCTAAATTCATACAGTACATTACAGCATGGACCATCTGTTCCACCTTATGGTTTGGTTCCCAGTGGTAAATCCCACCCTAAATTGGGGGAAAAAAAAAACAGTGAAAGGCAATGCTGAGCTCACAGGGAAGAGGGAAAAAAACAATAATTAAATGTGCCCAGTGTCATTAGTAGCACATAGCCCTAGAGCTGGGAACCAGTCCATGTGAGCCCGGACTCTGCCTGGCTTGATAATATGATGTCAGGGTTTTGCCCTGTGGGTCCTGGTCCAACCTGAGTTACACTGAGAGTGGATGAAGCCCCTGGCAGGGGAAGGTGAGTCTGTGCTCTGAATGAAATGAGCCAGTCATCCCAGCTCAGTTCTGCACGGGGCCATGTTCCTCCCCATTTTAGTTTACACGCATTAGTACCCTCAGCGACAGCGTCTGCTAAAGGCCCAAGAGAGAATTACATCCTGCCTTCATGGTTCCTCCAGAACAAAGCAGGCAAGGTACGAAATCTTGCTCTGCCCTTTGGTCCCATTAGAGAATTTGAATTTCCATGGGTATATCTCTTTCTCAAAGAATCTGGAGTCAAGAGTTCAAAGGAGCATGAGAGGGAAACAAACAGAAAAATGTTTGTAAAATCTCTTTGCTCTGTCATTTCCCTTTCGATTTTAGATAGGAAAATACAACATTTCTAAGGTCACAGTCT
Source organism: Chaetophractus vellerosus (assembly GCA_004027955.1). NCBI lineage: Eukaryota > Metazoa > Chordata > Mammalia > Cingulata > Chlamyphoridae > Chaetophractus > Chaetophractus vellerosus. Next base: position 7,813 of record PVKH010006163.1, read on the forward strand.
TAAATCAAATTCTCTGGAGGCTATTTCCAGTAGAGGAAAATTTTGAACAGCTGAATCCTGTTTGAATTTGTAGGACTTATTTCGAAATCATTAAGTTGGGAAGACAATAAATCATAGCATGGAATTTTAGAAGACCTCATATGGTAGGAAAGTGTAGCTAAACTAAGCAAAGTGACCTCTCCCAACCATCTTAAATATTTAATCCCAGGATGAAAGACCAGGTGGGAATCGTAGAATCAGTTTGGGAACCAAAGGGACAGCAGGCCAAGAGTCTAAGAGTCTAAAAAGTTTGGCCTTTAGTCTCAATTATAACTTTAACTAGCCCTGTAAGCTTCAGAAATTAGGGATATTGAACTTGACAGACCTCCATCTCTGACATCTTGTAGTCCAGATCTTTCCTTTAAGCAGCTGATATATTCTAACTCGCGTTTTACCAATGAAGTATATAAAAGTGTTAATATGTGTGAGTACTCAGAAGAGTGCTTAGAACATAATAAGCACTATAATTGTTTGCTCTCATATTATTTTTTTATTACTATTATTTTTACAAAAGCTAAGTAAATAATGCAAAGTAGCAAGTCATAGAAGGCAAACTAAAACTCTGGCTCTGAACATGATTTTTCTTAAATCAAAATTTAGAAATGTGAGATGTCGCATGCAATAGATCAGCATTTCCCAAACTGGCATTCTTCAGAACAATTCTTCAAAATGCACCTTCATAAAATTGCTCCTTGAATAAATATAAAGTTGGGGGCAGTGAGATAATTATAGGATAATTCAGTGGGGGAAAGAATAGTCTCTTAGGCAACCAGTGTTGAGAAAATGGATATTTTACAATAATGTTGGGAAAAACGGATATCTACATGAAAAAGAGTGGAGGTGGAACCCTACCTCACACCATATACAAAAACTAACTCAAATGGATTAATTACCTAAACATAAAAGCCAAAATCATATAACTCTTAGAGGAAAACACAGGGGGAAACCTCCATTACCTTGGATTTGGCAATGACTTCTTATATATGATCCCAAAAGTCTGACCAGCAAAAGAAAAAATAGATAAAATTGACTTTTGTGCATCAAAGGACATTATCAAAAAAGTGAAAAGACAACCTACAGAACAGGAGAAAATAGTTGCAAATCATATATCTGATAAGGGTTTAATACCCAGAATATAAAAAGAGCTTTTACAATGCAATGACAAAAAGATAAACAACCCAATTTTAAAATGTGCAAAGGACTTGAGCAGATATTACTCCAAAGAATATATAAAATGGCCAATAAGCATATGAAAAGATACTTATCATCATTGATCATCAGGAAAATGCAAATCAAAATCCCAATGAGATACTTCTTCACACCTAGTAGGATGGCTATTACTAAGACAAAAGGGAATATAAGTGTTGGTGAGGATATGGAGAAATTGAAACCCTCATGCATTGCTGGTAGGATTGTAAATGGTGCTGCCTCTGTGGAAAACAGGGTGGTAAGACCTCAAAAAGTTAAATATAGAACTACCATATTGCCTGGCAATTCCGCTTTTGGGTATACACCCAAAAGTATTGATAGCAGGTACTCAAACAGATCCTTGTAAACCAATGTTCATAGAGTCATTATTCACAGGAGCCAAAAAGTTGGAAACAACTCAAGTGTCTATAAATAGGTGAATGGATAAACAAAATGTGGCTCATACATGCAATGGACTATTATTCAGTCATAAAAAGGAATGGAGTTCTGATAAATGCTATAGCATTATTGGACCTTAAAAGCATTATGTTGAGTGAAACTAGCTAGTTGCAAAAGAACAAATATTGTATGATTTCACTTATATAAATATGCAAATTAACAGGGTCAGAAAGTAGATTAGAAATTACAAGGGGCTGGGGAGGGAGGAGGAATGGGGAATTATTGCTTAATCAGCACCGAGTTTCTGTTTGGGGTCATGAAAAATTCTTGGTAATGGAGGTCATGATAGCATAACATTGTGATTGTAATTAATTCCACAAAAAGAAACACTTAAAAATGGTTAAGATGGGAAATTTCATGCTATAACTATATATATCCTACCACAATAAAAAAGATAGTATTGTAATCCGTGTAAAGCCCTTCCAGCAGTGCGTGGTGCATAATAAACGCACAATAGAAGTTAGTTACAAGTGTTATTACTTTAAAAAAATTAAATAAAATGGAGGTCATGTTGCTTACATATCCCTTCTTAGAAATGACAGTGCACATTAGCTTATTAAAGACTCTGAGCAGTCCCACAGGAAAGAAATCAGTGCAATTTGGCTTCATTTCGTTTTCCCAAACTTATTTGACTGCAAAACCTCATTAGTACGTAATATCTACATGAGTCTTCAATTGAACCACACAGTCCTCTTTTTCCAGCTGTGTAGGAATTAAGTCTTGATCTCGGCATTTGACTGTGCCCACCACTGTAGACCAAGTACTTCCTAGGTGCCAGAGCCTGGGCTAAGCACTTTACAGCCATTATCCATTTAATCCTTACAACAGCTCTGGAAGTAGGTGCTGTCATCATCTCCACTTCGCAGATGAGAAAGAGGCTGCTCATAGATACTTAGTAACTCAGTACAAAATTTCAGAGCCACGGTTTGAATGCAGGGCTATCAGGCCCAAGGGCCTAAGCATTTAATCTCTAGGCCATCCAGAATGACTAAGAAGGAATGGATGAATGAGTAAATGCTTTCTGCCTGGGGCTCTCATGAGGGTTGAGCCTGGAGCCCAGCCTAAGTAACCCCACAGGGTGGAGCTAAGAAAGCTGGACTGGGGAAGAGGGAAACCAGGACACAGATTCCATGTGTCACAGTAAGAACCAATTAGGGAGAGGAGAGGTTGCCCTGGGAGGGACAGAGCTCTATTTTGGGAGTTATATAAGCAGCAGCTGGAGACACCTCCATTTTCCTACCCTCTTCTCCATCTCTTTGCACATGTGTTCTATGTAGTTTGTTAAAATGCAAAGTTAGATCCCACTGGCTCTTAACTAAGAGGCAATCTTTATTTTTAGCTAAGAGAACGCTTGCTAGAATAGGGATACGACCCATATTAACAAAGCCTGAGTCCCACCTTGGGAGGTCAGGCCTTGCTGATGTGGCCTTCTTGCCACAGGTGCCAGAGCCCAGCATGTGACCCCTGGTTTGCAGCCGAGATAAAAAATTCAAAGGCTCCTTTTTTGAGGGGACTATTAAGAGACTTCAGCTCTGAAGCCACTGACACCTCAACTTCCAGTGGGGGTCAAGTTTAAAGACATTTAATGTGTTACATATTTTGACCGAGGGCCACTTATTCATTGTGAATCCAATCACGCAAAATAATTGCTCCTCCAACTGCTAACCGTGAAGCAGGAAGCGGTGAGGTTAGTTCCTGGATTTCAGGAGCAAATTCCCAAACATTTCCTAGCTATGGCCAATTACCATGCAAGAAAGTGAATCCATTGTTTCTAGATATTCTGAATTTTTCAAGAATAATCAGAACAAGCTCCTGCTTTCCAAATATTGTCCATTAATTTAAATTTTATACCAGTCTTCTGCAGGAGAAACAAAGCAGCCTGTGGGCTGCATCTGGTTCTCAGCAAGTAGACAGCAACTTTAGCTAGGTACAGTTTTCTTAATTACACAAGATCTGTTCGTGGTCATTATAAAGTTAAGTAAAAGAACTACACAGGTAGTTTAGATAATGAAATTGTGAGCCATGGTGGCTTGCAGAAACAAAATTTGGGCAGAATCAGGCAAGGAACACCAACCGAACCAATTTGTCTTTATAAAGCTTATTTTTGTTTGGGCACATTTGATATTACACTTAGCCAAGTTATTTAACATCTGAAATGCCTCATTTCTACATTGGAAAACTTGGACTATAAAATACTTTGATCTAGAATTACATGCTATTTGAAATCTGTCCACAAATTGAGACTATATTACAAGTTGTAGGAGAATTTTGAATAAATTACTTCATGATGACAGATTCTCTAATAGAGATTCAAATGGATAAGAGTAGATGAGGATTTAATTCTGGTTTCTTTGTTGTTTGCTCTTTTGCATAAGAAGAATATATTTTTCTTTCAATTTCAGACATTTGAGTTTTTTAAATTTTTAATTAAGTAATACATGAAACAGCGATCTGCCTAAAATACAGAAGCATCTGAAGTAAATTACTTGCTCCCACCTTTTTCCAAGTCCACCTACCTGCAAGCCATTACTAAGAATTTTGCATCAGTGCAGTGTATATATACACACCTATGTAGGAAAGGTTGGTTTGTTTTTTATACCAAAATGGGATTAGATTGTCTTTTTAAATTTCCTTTTATATTGATTATATTTGACACCCTTTCAACATTTATGTGCATTGACTTTTATATGCATTTTGAGCTACCACATTCCGTTTGACAGCTGATTCACAGTATTCCCTAATTTGTATGAATTAAATTTATTCCAAAATTTACATACAATTTGGAAGAACTAAATTATTCAACCATTTTTTCTCTGTGTGGACATTTAAATTATTTTCAATTTTCTGAAAATAAAAAAAAATATGCTGCAACTATTTTTAGAACTTGATAAAGATTCTAAAGTCTATGTAGAAGTAAAAATAAGCAAAAGCTGCCTAAAAGTCTGAAAACATGATGATGATGATGTGGTGAGTGGCTTTATTGTTTATGAAACTTTATATGAAGCTACTATAATAAAATACTTGCTCAGACATATATAATTAAACCAAAGAACTGAATTTAAAAATCAGAAAAAAATCATATATATATATAGGACACTAAATAGATGAAACAAGTAGCTTTACAAACCCATGGGGAAATGATGGATTTACCAGTAATTGCTATTAGGATAATGCTTATTTATTAGAAGAAAATAAATGTAGCCCCAATTTCATGCTTATAGGCAATGATAAATTCAAGTCAAAGATTCTAAACATTAAAAAAAGTATTAAAAGAAAGATATTATGTATATAGCCTTGGGGTGAGGAATATTTAGTAAGGAAGATGGAAACAAAAAAGATATATAGAACAAGAATCAGATGAAATGATAAAATAATAAAACAAACATTTTTGTATGAGAACAGGTATCTTAAGCAAATTAAAAGGAAAAATGACAGGCTGGGAGGAAATATTTGCTGTACAAATAAAATATACTTTCCTTTTGATGGTTCTGTATCTCTACCAGAAAACCATAGGGGAAAAATGTCAAGATGTTAGAGACTTTGCTTCCTTACTCAGTGGAAATGGTAATGAAAAAGAGGGAGGAAAACCTGAACAAGGACAGATAAAAGACTGGGGGTCTCAGGAAGGATGCTAAGGTTTTGCAGATCAACAAGGATTCTGGAATCATGGACTGAGCCAGGCCCTGAAGGGGAAACAAATGAATAAGGCAATGTTGCCCTCCACCATTTTGCAACTGAGCGAGGGAGGAAAGACAAATGCAGACATTGAGCAAGGTGCAAACAAAATATTTTTTTAACAGTTTGATGGAAGAGTAGTCACAGGACAAATACAAGCAAATCCCAAGGTCAATTTCCAAACAGTTTAATTTTCCAGTAAACCCTTGGTATGTGCAAAAAAAAGCCAGTCCATTTTTCAGCTGCATTATTTATAACCAGAAAAATAAAGTCTCAATGGTTGACCACATAGCATTTTATAGGGATCTCATACATTAATTCAATCTATCTTAAGCTAAAAAGGTAAAAAATAAAACAAAATAAAAATAAAAAACTCATTTCAATAAACGAAATTGTCCAATGACTATTGAACAAAGAAATAGCACTACCTGTATGGTAGAGAGCTTCAATGAATGCAGTTCAGTGCTTATTATATAACTTCTATGTGTCATGCATTTTGTTAGAGATTAAAATAGAAAGATGAATAAAGATATGGCACATTTACCACAAGAGAAGTAATACATTTTATTGAGAGAAAAATACTAAAGCAGATTCATATATCCATATCAATGATGTCTAATAAAGGAGGAAGGGATAGGACTGGGGCTCAGAGTTGTAAAGAAAAGGACTGAAAAATATATCCCCTTATTACTATGTCTGATTTGGAACTTTTGTTTTCTATATTTTCCTAGATGTGGAAAACAGTGTCACTTGCCTTGTCGATAGGTGTCAAACATTTCAGGCCCATTTTCTACAGTTTTCCTCAGACTTTTCCATGTTTTACAGGTCACAAACAGTGGGAACAAAACAATTGCTCTTTATTGAGTTTTACTTGGTTTCAGATACTGTGCCAAGCATTTTACATAAGTTGCTTCTTCTAATTTTCACAACAAGCCTGTGAGGTAGGTACTTTCTGTATATTATAAACTAGGGAAATCTGGAAATTCAAAATTATTAATAACTTGGAAAGATTCTTACCACATTACGTGGCAGAGATAATCCTTGAACTCATATCTGTTGGACTCTAAAACCTATGTGCTTAAGCACTCAGTTATTCTGCTGCCTAAAGAGATAGGTTATTCTGAAATGTAGATCTTTATGGTTTTTACCACAAAGCTCACTTCTTCACTAAATGACATTTTGGCATAACTTTTTTCCTTGTAACCAGGCCTATGGGTCAAGGTTAATTTGCATGACAATTTAATTCAGGAGGTAATAACTTAAATATTCTCTTGTGCTTAAACACTATTAGAGGTACAGAAATGAAAAATAAAAAAACAATTAAAAGTTGGTAAATTGCAGGTCCTTTTTTAAGGAAAGATTTGATTTGCCTTAATTTCTATTTCTGCAAAAGGAAAACTAAAGACACAGAATGCCTAGACTGATTTTGATATCTACTGGATGAATTTTTCCAGAGAAACTTGGAAAATCTCAGATATTTATATAGAGGCAATCATCCCCAACACTTAGCAATGGCTAAAGGGAGATTAGATAAAAGACTCTTAAGAGATTAGTGTAATATAACCCAGACTTTGATGCATCTGTTCTCTGTTGGCCTTCGAAGTCAGGCCTTAAATGTCATTTTTCATAGTACATTCAAGGGGCAAATTTAGGGTCCTATATTATGATTTTTCCCACATTTAGTTGATTTTAATACTACAGTCTCAGCGCATAGATCTTCTTTGCCATGAAATATTTAAGCACTTGTTTATCATTTTTATGTTAATCCAATATATGAAGCTTCTTATGGGCCTGTATCTTAACTTGCTTTTTAAAGGAGAGGGAAAAAAAGATTAAATAGTACCCTTTCTTAATCCCCATACTCCAACTAATTTTTCCAGAACACTCCATTTCTCTTCAACCTACTTCATTTATCTTCAATTCTCAGCAGTTGGGGCAAAAAGGATGCTTGGTGACTGGATGGAAATGTTGGGGAAAAAGCAAGCTTTTTCATGTCCCATTGATCATTTTTACAGATTTCCCAATGTTCTTTTTAAAAGACACTGTATTTCTTAAAAGCTTGAGAGTGATTGCTTATATTAATCCTAAATATATATCTAGGTATATTGGCCTCTTGGACCCCTTTCTACATTTGAAATTGATTGCACATTGAATCTTACTACTTCCTCATATACTCACCAAACACATACACACTGTTTTTGGTGCATCTCATCAAAACACACAGATATATCTTAACCACTACCACCTTTCCTACTGTCAAAATGATTGAACTGCCTTCCACAGGGTTTTCTTACACAGATGCTACATATATACCTTGTTTCCAACCAGTTCATCCTGTACAACATTTTAGTTTGAAGTCTAGTTCATTATAATCTCAATCCATAGAGAACTGCTGATCTGAAACAATGTCTTGGATGAAATGTTTGATATGAGTTCTGAAACCTAATAATAGCATAATCATCCTGCTTATTCTTTGTATAGCTCACCTCCTATGCTTCATTTTCATTTTAATTATTTGGTATTTTATTATTAGTCAAAAAAGGTAAAATTATTAAAAGGAATGTAAAATTACTAAGAAGAGATTATTCTGAAAATTCTTCAGTCTCTTTATACTGCCCACACATGCTACCACCACACACCAGTCTCAGAATTTTCCTTTGAAGGATACAACCTGGTATAATATTTGAATCACCAAATTTCTTTTGTCATCAAAGTTGATTTCAATGATTGGCTTGAATTTCTTTCAAAATCAAAGTTGTTTTAATTATATGTATGGGCATTTCTCATGTAGGGGTGCAGTACACTAAAGCAAAGTACAGTTATCCAGTGGTTTTACATGATCTTTCTCTTATCTTAAGTTTCTTGCCTGTAAAGTCCAAGGCCATAGTGGGAACATTTTTGGAAGAAAATGGGTTACAAAACGTTACTTCTAGTCCTGATATTTAAAATAATGTCATATAATTTTATTGTGAAGAACATAGTTCCACTTTTTTTTCTCTAGCCAGAGAAATATGATAGTATTCTTCTCAAGACCAGTAATTAACTTACTAGCATGATCCTGGCTGAGCAACCATGCTGAAGGCTACTTTCAGTAGCCTTCCAAAGCCACTATGTTTTGGATGACTTTTCCTTACAGATCTTCTATGCTTTCTGCATTCCTGAATAAGATGAAAGAAGAGATGAACGTGCTTCCAATTCTAATGGATGGAGGAATCACTCAGGTAAAAATATAGGAAGTTAGAACAAAAAATTTCAGGGACCCGGGCTGAGTGAGAAAGGGAGTTATATATTTATTTATTTTCTAGCTTCTCTGTTAAATGTGAGCTCAATATGAAGTTAACTTCATGGAATAAGGGCACATTGATTTAAAGAAAACCACACAGTAGTTATTCAATTTACATATTTATATATCTCCAGGATATTTTTTGCCTTTGAACCAGAAGCTGCTTGAGTTGTCATTTTGAAGTTAGCAAAGGTCAGATTCCATATTCTCCATGATATCACCTCAGAGTTGTCCTTTCAAGTGTTCTGAATTTTAGGTTAATTTGGCCACAATAGTATAATGTGCTAACAAAATCTCATTATCTAGAGTGTAAGTAGGCCTTGATTATTTTGTTTGCTCAAAGAAAAATAAAGTATGACCATAACATTGTGTAGAGCTCACTTCAGCTTTGAAATATACAAAGACCAAAATACCAGAAGTGGATCACAGAGAAGAAAAAGAAGGTCAATATAGGAACGCAACTGGAGAATGACCATACTACAAGGAAAAGCGATGATATTGTGTTCTGGTGCATTTATATTCCTGAGAATAATTGATTTGATAAAATATTGTATTAATATTTTAATTAATTCTGTGCTAAAGACAGAAATCATAACCAGGGCACAATCAGATATTTATGTTCTTAGTTGGAGAACCATATAGCAAAGTTAATTGGCCAAGTGACTCAAGTTTTGTCTACTGAATTAGAGTGTAAGCTCCTCTAGGTCAGGAATTATAGTAATTTTTCTGCACACCTCCTTTCAAAGGTACCCGAAAGATGTTATCTGCCTCAGAGACACATAAACTGGCTCTGCCTGAATCCTTCTTTATTTAAGTCCCTAGACACATTTCTGATTGGGGGCAGAGGGCAAATGGGACATCAAACGGTTGCCAAAGACTCTTCTGCTGTGGAAGGCAGAGGAGCTCCTGATAATTCTTTGATCTCTGCTTCTATCCACCCACACTGCCCCCACATACCTCACAGTCAGTTTTTTCTTCCAGGCCCCACCCTGTGTCCCTGCCCTCTTCAGTTTCCTTCACAGAAGACCCCTGACATCTTGCTTTACTTTAAAGGATAAAACTAAACAAGAGTGCAAACAATCAACCTTCTAATCCAGACAAGCTGCTATCATAGCCCATGGCTCCCTTATCTGAATAGAGAAAACATTTGATGAGATATTTTAAAACTCAGTTAAAAAAAATCAAAAGCAGTATTTTCCTTTGCATTTATTATAGAACCCAGATCATCTTTCTATAGCTCAACTCCTGCTCACCTGCAGAAGAACCAAGAGGGAAAATTTCTGAGGAAACAAATATGTAGTTTATATCCCCCAACCTATCTACTTCTTAAAAACCAAATTTAAAAAATTAAAAAGTACAGCATTTCAGTAACTCCCATCTAAAAGAAAATGGATGGTTTCTACTGATAACAAACTGTAAAGCTTGTGGTCAAAAAGTACCTAAAAGCTAGAATCTCTTACGTACTCAAACACTCAATAAGAGCAGTTGAAAATGAACTTCAGTTTCATCAAAAGAGTTTTGGTTGAATATAAACTATCATCTTGAATGTAAAAGAGGTTTTGGAACCTACTTTAATGAAAGAGGAGAGATAATCACTGGCTTTGATGTTTTAGATTTCGACTGCCTGGAGGTAGAGAACTGAACCTAATGACCTTCTGGGGACTCAACTCTGTGTGGGAAGGTCATTGGGGTCCTGGACTCAGCAGATGGTATACACACTAGATTGAGCCCCTAAGTCAAAGCTGGAGCATCACATCACTTAAATATCTTCTGCTAAACAGTACTCATTAGTCTGAATCATCAATACATATCCCAGAAGATTGGGCGTCAGTTAGCTCAATTTTAATCCCTTCATCATGGACTCAGAACCTTCTATGTGTCAAGCTCTATCATTGTTGTACTGCTAGATAAAGTAAGAGTACAGCAAAATTGAAAATCTTGATTGCCAAATTTGTTTTATTTACACCTGAAGTTTCATCCTCTGACTTTTTCTATTCAGTGAAAATTAAAAGGTTCATATAAGGCAACCAGCTCTTCCTGCTAAGCCTGGCAAGAAACCAGAAGATCCTGAAAGGAGCTTAAAATACCTGGACCTAATTTCTGAACAGATAGTTGTTTTAAATCAAATAACCTATTCATCTCTAAATGAGTATAAACCTTTTTCTTTCATCCCTCCTTGTTTTATTTTGCTAGAAGCTGCTAGAAGCAATATACCAGAAATGTGTTGGCTTTTATAATGGGAATTTATTAGATTAAAAGCTTACAGTTCCAAGGCCAAGAAAGTGTCTAAATCAAGGCATCATCAGAGATGCTGTCTTACTGAACGTCAGCTGCTAGTGACTCTGGACTCCTTCCATGTGCAAGGCACATGAAGGCATTTGCTTGTGTGGGACTTTATCTCTTCTCTGGGCTTACTTACTCCCCCAATCAGCTGTGGGCAATCAGGCATATGGCTCATCCCTAGTCTTTCTTCTTGGACTCACTCTCTTTGAGCGTCTCTTGAGGTTTCTCTGTCTCTGCTACCTTTTTCTGTGTGTCTCTGTATGTTTCTCCCATATATAAAGGACTCCAGCAAGAGGGCCAAGACCCACCCTGGGTCATGCCTCACTGAAGTACTCCAAACAAAGGCCCCCAACTGAATCCAATCCAATCAAAGGGTCCCACACCCACAGGAATGGATTAGCTTTAAGTACGTGATCTTTTCTGGGATCCAAAAGAAACTCCAAACTGTCACACTCAACTCTTTACCCATCTTTTAGCCATTAACTGTAGGTATTCCCCCCAAATTCTATCCTCACCCTTCAGGCAGAATAGAGATGCTCCTTTCCTTAGTGATTGTATTCACTCATTCCTTAACTGCCATCACCTTGAAGCAAATGACTTCTAGTATCTCTCTTGCCCAGATTATGTCTAACTCCCTTTCCTCTCTCAATTCAACCCAAACCCCATTTAAAATTGCAACCTCTTCCCTGTCACTGGCCACTGCATCTTGATCCTCTTTACTTATCACATTCTAAGATGCTAAATAATTAATCATTTATGTTTTACATTCTTCCCTCCCTCCACTAATTAGAATGTAAGCTCCAGGAGAGCATGGATTTTGTCTATTTTATTCTCTGACATATTTCAAATATCTACAAAACTTCCTGGCACATAGTAAGCTCTCTGAAAATATACTTTGAATATATGAACAAATCAAGCCTAACTCCTGAATCAACTGTTTCTGTTGTATTGTATTTTCCCATTAGGTTCAATTTTGGGTTGCATATCTGACTCCTTTTTCACTTTTCTCCACATATCCCCTGAGTCAATAGGCATTGTTCATGCTTCACTAATGACTACTCCCATATCTTTCCTTTGAATTCTGCTCATATTTAAGATTTCTATCATTTCTTGTCTGGGTGAACACAACAGCCTCCTAACTGCATTCCTTTTCTCCAATACTTTCCTTTTGTAATTCATTTTATGCACTGCTGCTTTCATAAAACCTATCTTGGATCACGTGATGCCATTTCATTGATTATTTCATCTAGTATTTATTAAGAGCAAAAAAAAAAAATGCCAGATAAGGGTTGATAAGACAGGAAAGTCCCTTCCTTTATGGAGCTTATGTTCTCTCCTCATTATTCTTCTGTAGCTCTTCATTGTCTACAAGTTAAGTCCAGACTACAAGGTTGACATTAAGACTCTCAACAATCTGACCTCATCAAACTGTCCAGTATTTGCTCCCATTATATCCCTCTAAGTACTAGATTTAACACTAGTTAAATCAATCTAAGTCCATATGTGATCTTTCCTTTTCCATATCTGAGTCCACACTGGCTTCTGTATGTGTAACAGACTCTACCTCTTTCTTATCCTATCAGAATCCTAATCATATTCATATTTCATGCCACTACATCCTCAAAACCTTCTCTGATTTGCCCCCATTTCATTGGAAATAATCCGTTCACCTTTTAAAAAAATTTGGGGTGGCTTTGGGCTTTGCTGAAACTGGAACTGGATCCAGGATGATGCCACCTGACCCAAGAGAATTCACTGATCAAAGTGGATTATACAAAATGTCAGGAGAAAAGAGGCGGCCATCTAGTGCTGAGTCCAGGGGTGGCTGATCGGCAGAGGAACAGTCAGTGATGGAGTGGACACCTTCATGCCTCTTTCTCATAAGTACAAGTACTAACTGTCCTGCCTCGTGTGAGTATCAGGATGAGTTTACCACCATTTAGCTCCTGCACAAATGTCATCTCTTGCCTTTCCCATTTCTGTATGCGGACATTGCCCCCATCAAATGTCACAGTGCACTTGACTTTCCTGTCATCTGCTGTTGTCTCATCAAACTGTACCACTAGCTTGATGCTGATCTCTGTATTCTTGAAGGTGCTCTGTATTTTTCTGTTGATAGTGTCCCCATTTTTCCAATGATTGTGGTAGGCTTGGTCATGGTGGCTACCTACCCAGGAACTTCATGTAGTCATTGAAGTTCTTGCTGTCCACTCTCTCTTTTTGGTGCCCAGGAAGGCTTCAACCATGGTGAGGCTGGGTTAAGTGGGGAGAGAAGTGGTGGGAGAGAGCAAGCATTCTAGGACTGTGGGACCAACCTTCTCCTTTTCTTTTTGTTTGTTTTTGCCTCTCCAAAGAATATATCGCATAATGCATTGAATGCTATTTATTAGTTTATAAATTTCACCTATCATAATAGATTAGGACCTCTTTGAGTTCAGAGACCCTGCCTCACTCTTGTTTGACTTCTGTGTAGCGCCTGGTACAATTCTTTGCACTTTGGCATGCAATAAATATTTGTTAAATGGATAAAACAAATGATAACTTGATTCTCCTACTTTCTTTGTTATACTCATTTTTAACTCAACCTGAG
>PVKH010006164.1:0-21318 GCA_004027955.1 Chaetophractus vellerosus
AGACTCAGTTGTAGTTTCCCAACACATGGCTCTTCTGCCCCCTCTATTTAAACTTATAGTTGGTACTAGAGCTGATAGGTTTATGTCCAGGAGACTTAAATCTTTGGGCTTTCCATGTGCCATTTGGGCCCTAAATCTCAACAGAGTTGCAACACCTACTCTCCAGTTCATTGGACTCACCCAGGACAACTAACAAGGAAATGATGATGGACAACAACCATCCTAAGGAACAGAGAGAGTCTACAAGTGCAAGCAAGATAGTCCCATCCATCTGCCCCATGTGATCTAAGCCCCCTCTCAATTAGAGTAGAATGGGTGTCACTATCCCAGAATCCTTAGGACTGGGGAATGAATGATGGACTATAGTAGGTTTACTGTTGGTCTACTATAGACTTATTATTATTCTAGCAATGGAAGAACTTTTATCATTAATGTGGAGGCAGTGGCCACCAGAGGTTCTGAGGGGAGGGAGAGGGAAAAATAGGTGTAATATGAAGTCATTTGAGGGATACTGGAATTGTCCTGAAAGACGTTGAAGTGACAAATACAGGCCATTATTTATCTTGTCATAACTTACAAAATTGTGTGGGAGAGAGTTTAAACTATAAAATAAACTATAATCCACACTTAGCAGCAATGCTCCAATCTGTGTTCATCAATTGTAATGAATGTACCACATTAATCAAAGATGTTGTTAATGTGGGAAAGTCTGGGAGGAGTAGGGAGTGGGGCATATGGGAATCCCCTACATTTTTTATGGAACATTTATGTAATCTAAGTATTTTTAAAAAATAAAAATAAAAAAGTATTTAGTAAAATTTTTAAAAATCATTACTGCTTTCACAGCTTACCAAATACAGTAAAATTTCTTCCTCTCTGCAATGGCCTAGAATCATCTTTCCTGGCTTCAATGATTTCCTGGAATTTCTCCTTTCACAAAATGCCACATTTTATACAAAACCGTAGAGGTAACACTCCTCACTGAACTCTCTCCTTTACATTTATTAATTCTATTATTTAAAACTTGTTAATTTCATATATAAAATACATAACAAAAATTTTAGTTGTAATGATACTCTCCTGCCTTCTAAATTGGTTCTATTAATTAGATATTGTTACAAAGTCTGGAAATTATTTTAAATGCTTTAGTGTTAAAAAGTAGATATAATGTACAAATAGTTAATCAGTTAAAGTTACAACCAAGATGCAGCCAGTGTTCTAATCAAGAATCTGAATACAGGAGTGATGGACTAGTATTATATCATAAAGGTCCTAATTTATGCTATTATTCATATCTTGATGTAAATGAAATGCTTTGATAATTGCAATAATAAATGAAATTAATAGTTCAGTAAATTAGTATGATGAATGTTAGAAATGGGCTACATAAGTGAAATTAAAGGTAATCATAATCTATGGATTTGCTAAATGGAGATACTTCCTCTCATTTCATGAACAGTGTATAAGACTTCAGCCAGATCTGTAGCCATGGCCTAGGGATGGATCCCACTATTTGATTCCTCAATGGCTCTATGTTCTGCTATTATTAGAAGGATTTCTGGTTGCCTGATGCCAATTATAAGGGTCAAAGAGTTCTACGTTTGGAATAATTCCAAGTGAGCTTTTTGGAATAAGGTCAGGTGAACACTTCGTGGAGATAGTCCCTGAAAGTACATTGGTATTTCATAAATCTTACAGAGCAGTCAATATGAAGCAGTTTTATGTTTGCTTATTATCAGATGACTGTTTAATATATGTGACAGATATGACTTAAGAATTTTTTTTTTACTTTCATTGAAAGCTGGTAGCAATGTTAATATGGTAGATTAAACGCTTACTACCACTGACTTTTTAGAAGCTGTGATGGTTTGAAACTTTATGGACCCCAGAACAGTATGTTCTTAAAGCTAATCCATTCCTGTGAGGTACATGTATTGTAAGCAGAGCCTTTTGATTAGGTTACTTCAGTTAAGACATGGCCCGGCGTGGGTCTTAATTCCCTTACTGGAATCCTTTATAAATAAGATGTCCTTTATAATAAGAGAAAAAGAAAAAGTGATGGAAGCAAGAAACTGAAACAAAAATTCCAGAAGAGAAGGGAAAGGCCAGCAGATGCCGCCATGTGCCTTGCCATGTGAGAGAGGAGTCCAGGATCACCGACAGCCAGTCTTCGGGGAGAAAGCATCACCTGATGATGCTTTGATTTGGACACTTTTCTCAGGCTCAGAACTGTAAGCTTGTAAACTAATAAATACCCATTGTAGAAGCCAACCCATTTCTGGCCTCTTAGCAGACTAAAACAGGGAAAACATTATTGACTAAAAAAGACATAAAAGCTGTTGATGGTATTTTGGCTTGGGTCAGTTTCTAGCACAACCTCTGTTAGTGATCTGTTAATGAACTCTTAGTGATTGTGTTGCAAGTTCAAATGTAGAAACCGAAAACACTTGAAATGTTCTGCAAAAAACAAAAACAAAAACAAAAACAAAAAAATGAAAAACAAGGCACAGCATTTGAGAAAGGGAATATTTAGAACGGAGACAGGTCAAAAGAGCTGGACATATGTAGGTAAAGGAAGTGAACATGAACCTTAATTGTTACCTGGGAAAGGAGACTCCACACAGGACAGTATGTGTGATGAGTAATTTTAAAGTGTTTGCTATACAGATAGGATATAAACATTCTCTTCTCTGTCCTCTATGGAATCGGTAAAAATATACATTACCCAGTCATGCTTTTGAAGTTAGTGAAAATTTGAGGAGTATAAAAAGGTACTAAGTTCTGTATGCTGACCCTAATATAACTTACAAAAGATGTAGTTAACTGATAGTTTGGGTGACTTAAAGAGGTTTTGAGTAACTCTAAGAATAAAATATATTCGAATACATTCAAAATTAAATATAAAGTTCTATGATTTTCATATTAAAGAAAACTAAAATATTGATTACAGTAAATATGCATGGGAATTTTTTCTAGGTTTGCATTAGGGATTATCCAGGTTAAGTAGTATTTAGAAGAAAACCAGAAATCTTATTAAGTTGGGGCTATTGGACTTCTGGAACAGAGAGACAACGTTTTAATAACTGACTGAGAAACGTTTCTGGATTGCATAACCTGTTTTACCAGAAGTGAAAATGATTGCTAGCAGGTATCGTCTGGTGTGATTTGAATTGAAATGAATTGAATTAAAATGAGAATATTGGCTTGTCACCTGTGTATAATATAAAAGGTGATCAATAAATATTTGTGGAAGGAATTAATAAATTAATGGATGAATAGATGATCTATATTTAATAGAAATGTCAACTTAAAATTTCTTATAATGGAGTACAAAAATGTAATAATGATATTTAAATATTAACTCTCATCCATTTCCACCTAGACCTAAAGCAAAAAGCAAAATTGGGATGGAAAAATATCATTAGGAAACTCTGATATCATTATTTAGAATAAAATTAACACATACAAAGTGAGTTACTGACCAAGTGCAGATAAAAAAATGAACTCTTTAATAATCAATTTAAAAATAATCAAATGATAAAATAAGTGCAGTTTACTCACCCTGTAATACTTTGTCTCTATACAAAACAAAACTGATTAATTGAAGACTCATCAATAATTATGCTGCTTTGATTAATTAATATTCAAACTAAATGAAATAATAGAATCAACATTGTACTTTGGTCTGAATTACCCCATGACAAATTTCCCACGGATAAGTTTAACTAAATTATTGTTATGTCTCTATTCACCCTCTGTAGAAAAGTCTAGAAATCTCATATTTTGTCTTTCCAACCACACTTTATAAATGTTGACATATGTGGAACTAATTGATAATGCCACACTAATACAAAGAACAATGTAAATGAAATCACATATTTGTATTCAGAATTGATTGAGCTATTTTAATTTCTATTTTCATAAAATTTGTGTACTTCTATTAACTTTCACTTTGGGAATATTTCTGATTTCTGTTTAGTAAGACAGAAATTTTACCTTGTAACATGAGAAAAACTTTTAGTCAGTTGCATAAATATTTTTAAGGATTAATGATATTATTGTAAGTACAAATACATTCTATTAAAGAGAAGAAAATAAGTTTGAAGAAAACATCCCCTGTGTTGCTAGTGGTAATAAGCTATGAACCAATTCAGCTTGCTAAATGATTGCACTGGAATAAAAATCACCATTAAATACCAGTATAATCTCAGATGACAGTGATGCTGTCAGCCTAAATTAAAATGCCATCAGGAGATTCAGTGTGTTGAAAATAACAACAAACGCAACAAAATTAAATTTAAGGATCAGAGCCTGTTAAAAGATTTCACTTGTCTGGTTTATTTTCATCATGTCTGTCAGCCTTAGTAGTAGTAGGAAACAAGTTTTAAACCTAAAAAGTACTTGCATAACCTTTTAGGGATATATCATGAGCATTTTTAATTGAAATACTTTTTATTTTAAAGCTCAGTTCTTTAAAATTGTAATTTAGGAATATAGCCATAACAATTTAGGATTTAGTCTGTGTTTGCATTCAGGATGTATTTGGATTCAGGAAGAAATATTTTATTTGTGAAAACATGACACACCCCAACAAGATGTCTTGAAAACAGTTTAACAAATCTTTCTATCTTTACATATAGTTATATTAGATTCAAACACTTTTTATCAGAACATTCTAAAGCTTCTATAGTTTAGTTGTTATACGTATACCTAAGGGCATATAAAACAATTTACCAGATTTTAAAATATAGTTATTTATAATAAAATACATTTCATTTATTCATTCAAAGATGCTGATACAAATCTGAGTAAATGATTATTTTCATCATAAAGGTTAATGCCTATAGCAAAAAATATACACATAAGCAAATAATTACAAAGCGTATGATAAGGGTTAACAAACAAACCAACAAAAATAAGTGAACAAGTTGCATTTAATTATGTCTGAAAAAATCAGAGTGATGATGTTTGAGTTGAATCTTAAGAAGTAAATTCTGCTTTACTTTATTTATTTATTTTTTAAAGATTTATTTATTTTATTACATATCTCCCCTCCCCCCCGCTGCGGCGACACGCTGAGACTGGTCTCTGCACAGGTGTGGCTTTCCCCACTTGCGGGCGGCTTCTGCTTCCATTCACGGCCGGCTCTCAGTTCGTGGGTGGCTGGCTGCGCTCCATTCGCGGGCGACCTGCCTTGCCCATGGTGGCTTTTGCCCTGTCCGTGGCAGCTTTTTGCCCTGCCCACGGCGGCTCTGGCCCGCCCATGGCGGCTTGCCATTCTCAAGGCGGTCTGCCCGCTAGGAGAGGTCCCCGGGAACCGAACCCAGGGCCTCCCATATGGTATGCCGGCGCCCTATCCACTGGGCTATCCAGCCGGCCCCTCTGCTTTACTTTAAAAAAATATTTTAAACTTAATTTTTAGGAAGGCTTATATCTATTCAGAGATGCCTATTATAGTCTTTATTATGAAAAGGAACTTGTATAAATAGCTAAATCTTTCAAGTGAGCACTATACAGTCCTTTCTAAATAATGTCTCCCCTGAAAAACTATTTCTCAAGATTCAAAAACATAATCATGAAGAAGCATGTGTTTATTCTTAAGAGGTACAGGCCCAAGCCTGCTTTGTTTGTGACAGTTAATAATATCCCACAATTGAATAGGATGATTATTTTTATGTTAGTTATGCCTTTCCCTGTTTGATGAATTAAGGCTCAATCTTGGAAAGCCTTAACTTCATGAGCAAGTCCAACTTTTGGTAGTCAAAGTCAATTTAGCTGCAGTAGCTGTCCTAAAAACGTGCTGCTGACTTCTGAGGAAAGAAGGAAAATGAGACAATTTCTCATTTGCACAGAATGTGAGTGGTAGGTTGGTGTGAAAGGATGGGGTTTGGAAGATCCCTTGTGAAAGTTTCATGTACATACAAGAGCATTAGTAAGAGACCTATTTGGGAAAGCTGAAGGCTTGACGTGAAGGAGGGGCCAAAGCACCAGAGTAGTGGTAATACTGGCTCCAGGTAGCAGCCCACACAAGGGAGGCGTCTAAGAGAAATGATCTTCAAGGAAAGCCCAGTTGGGCAAGTTTCCTGGGAACAGTGTTGGTGATGCCCTCAAGTAAGTAGGCACCCAGTTTGGGAGCCCTGGTCTAAATCAATGAGACAGCTTCAATCAGATTGAAACACAAAGACAATGATCATCTAGTCCCTGTTGACTGCCTTGGCAATGCCATTAAAGACCATTGGCATAAAACACCAAAGGCAAATTCACTTAATTCACTTTAAACTTGAAAGGAAAGATGGGTGGGGGGACCATTTGATCACCTTAATTTCAATGCACAGTTGTAAATCAGTCTACTTAAAACTTGAAAGAAACCTGTTCCATTGCAGAAGGTCTCTTAATTTAGTAGTTGCATGGATGAAAGGCATTTCCGTAGAAGCTGAAAAGAATATTGTAATAGAGCCTCTAGCATAGAAACTTGTAAATAGAATTCCTTCATAGGACTTTTTTTATGTACCAATAAAATTGGTACCTTTTAAGCTATAGCATTGCAAGTGGGAGTAACTTAAAAGTTTTCATTATCCAGCCTTCGTTGTCCTTAAAAGTAATACGGGAATAAGTTACAGTGAAAAATATCTTAATAGGTCAGTCGTAATGATTTCAATAAACATGATGGTACTGCATGGATGGTAAAGGATTCTTAGCAAGATGTAACAAGGTAGAATTAGTGTTAGAGCAATTATTTTAGCAGTATGCTCGTTTTCTTTGTATAACTGATGGCCTTAATCACTAATAGGCATATTCAGTCATGAGGCAATGCCCTTGGAATTTAGACTAAGTAACATAGGCAATGCATGGTGTATGAAAACTCTTCACACATGGCTTCCTCCTCAACAAAGGAAGCTTCCTATGGCTTTTTATTTGTTTTTGGTTTTTTAGTTAACATAAAGATGGAAATCTGACTTTTGAAAAGAAACCCTTGCAAAGGAGCCACAGACAGGTGTCAACAAGCCTCTGCCTGCTTTCTCAACCACCAAAACAATGAATTTATTTGCCTGTCCTTTGTGCTAAATAATACATGTGGGAAATAGACCCCAGGTTCATGTGAAATAGAGACTGAACTGCATTACTAATAGGCACTCTGAATTGTTCCCAGGAATTTTCTGACCGTTCTACAATAAGTCCAGGTACACAACAGAAAAAAATATAGAAGAATCAGTTGTTGAATATGGGTGTGGGTGGCAGTTTCATGTCAGTGGGCCAAGACTGGTCTGATGAAACTCTTGAAGTCGTAAAAGTGTTTGCTTCAAAACAGCATGCTCTGTATAATGAAGAAAGTTTCATACAAAACCCTGTATAAAGAGTGTTAACTTGAGAACACTTCAAATTTCTTTTGGCTTAGAGTCCTGCTAGCATGTGCTTCAGGACCTTTAGCTTCTCATGTAATTTTATTTATATTTCTAACCATGTAGTGTAATTGAGGCAGGTAAGCATAGGGAACAACGGAAGACAAGCCACACCTGGGATCTGGCAGAGACCATGGACATGAGACCCCACCCAGAAACTCCCTGAGGGAAGGCCACTACTAAGAACAAAGCTGGAAAGAACCCACCAAGACCTTCTGGGGTCAAGAGAAGGCTCCGAATAATTTCAAACAGGCCTCCCCATTGGTCTCGGATAACTCCAAACAAAAGGCCTCATCATTGGTCCCCTGAGATCCAACAGGTGGGGATCGAAAGGCAACCAATCAGAACAGCAAACAGCTGGGGCCCCTCCCCAGCATTAGGAAAGGGAGGAGTGAAGGACGGCCTTAATAAAGGCAACCCTCCAGCCCAAAGTGTTCCTCTTTGCCTGGAGGTAGCCCGCATTCACATCTGGTTGCGTACTTTTCCCTTGTTTCTCAATAAGCTCATTTTACTGGCCTAACTAAATGGCATGTTCTTAAATTCTTTTATGCGACATAGCCAAGAACCTAGAAGAATCCAGTGTCTTCCAACTTCATAATCTACATGAATATATAATTTTATTATTAAACTGTGAAATCCCTGAGGATCAGAACTAAACCTTATTTGTCTTCATATTTCCATTATTTGCCCAGTGCCTGGTACTTACAATATTAAAAAAAAAAACTGAACTCTATATAAATAGCATATAGGGAGTCCTCCATTGTTTATTGAATAAATGATTTGAGTCTTGAGGGACTCAAAGATATTTATTGTCTTAAGTCATTTGTAAATTCAGCACCAGCTTCTATTATTTACCAAAATCTTCCCCAGTCTTTCCAGTCAGATTGCTCTAGAAATCCTGTATTAAAATATTTAAGTTAAAATACACATCTCAAGAAAATTAACTAACTAAAGATTTAGAGTTGTAAGAGATGTTGAGGGGAATTGGGGAAATTTGGAAATAAAAGCCTTCAGAAGGAGGGACTTAGCAAAGTCCTTTCATCATACCACAAACTTCTAGGAACTTCAGATACATGGTATTACTGGTCTCAAGTAAAAAGAACACATAGCTACAAGAAAATGGAGCTATTTGCAACATTTTTCACTGTATCCTTGTAGAAAATATTGAAATGTGGAAGAGATGATAGTATAATTACCACATATAATGGATGTCAACTTGAAAAAAGTTCCTCTAATATCATACCACAAGCTCTATCTGTGTCCTATTTCACATCTATAATTAACATTGGTGATTCCAACCTATAAACGTTTTCAAAAACACAAAGTTGAGAAGGTAAACCAGTGCAGTGGATTCATGATGCCAAGTATTATTGACAATTGGAAAAAATCTAAGAAGATTATATATTATAAGGCTTTATTTTAATTTTAAGATATTTACATATTCAAAAAGAAAAGTATTGGGCTTTATTTGGGAGTTAATTCAATGTAAGTCAGCAGTATAATGTCAAATGAACTAACACAGTATGCCCTGCATTTAAAGATATATATATATATATCCATATCTTAGTTGTCTTCTATGTTTAGTTTAGAACATACTGTGTACACTATTTATTTCTGGGTACCACATTAAGAAGCACATTAAAAAAGCCAGATCTTTTTCAAACGATAAGATTTAGGATAAAAAGAAAACCAAGCTTTGTAAGGGTATTTAGTGGCAAAAAAAGGGAACATCTGACATCTCTTTGTAAAGACAAATGCTATGTTTTAAATCTAGATGCATCAGATTCCCTGATTGTGATTCCATAAGGCTGAGAAGACACCATCTGAGCCTCTCTTGCTGAGACAGTATAAGGCCTTATGCTCAAGTTGACCCTGGAGTTACAAATTTTATGGCCAGATTATTTGAATGCTTTACAGATTGGTCTTTACATCCTTGGTCATCATTATACATGGAAGCCTCTTTCTTTGTATATCATCTAACCAAACTCATCCTTACTGGCTCTGTATTTCCTCTCACCCTCTTTCCCATGATGTTGAAGTATGCCCTCTGAACTAATCTAATATTAAAATACTTATTTTAACAAAGCAAAAAGCCTACTCTTCTCAACAATATTCCCAATGCATGTTTCCTACCTTTCCTACCAGAAGAAATTCTCTTAAATATTTTCCAAGAAAATGTTGATTTTCCACCTTTTCTACAAGGCCTAAAAAACTGGTTATCATTCTTGCTTTCCAAGCTCTTCTCTGTTTCATGTAATATTCTCTATTTTCTTGAATTCCATGACCTCTGGACATATTCATTTTTTTCCTCTTCATCATAATCTAAAATTCTTTTGATTGCTCTCTCATATTGGTGAAAGTCTGGTGTCTGAATCAGTATTTTATTCTGTCTCTTGTCCTATTATCAATCATGGTGATTTCAAAGTCCAGGAAACGACGTACCTGCAGTCCTAATTTCATCTATTGCTTCTTCCAGTATCTTTCTCCATCAAGTTTATCTTTTCTCTTCTATAGATTTTTACTCTCTCAATTTTTTCTTTTCTTTTTCTCTTTTTGCCTTCAGTCTATAAATAAGCTCATGGCTCTCAATTCTAAGCACAAATTTTTATGATCAAATTGATATGAATCTATATATCCAATTTCCTAATGGTCTCTTGATTCATCCTTCTTATTCTCCTTTACACTTTTGAGGAATCTGGCTCTTGAACAAAGGCCTGTGAGTGGTCTTTCAGACTTTACTATGAGGAATTACAAAGGCTTTACCTGGTAGGTCTCACAGAGGAAAGGTCTTCTTCCCATATCAGACACGATACATAGCCAGAGTTGCAGTCAAGAATTCAGATCCCCCTAGCCAGCCATGCTCTTATGCATATCTGAATTTCTAGCCTAGGTGCCTACATTTGACCCAAGGTTAAGACCTTACTCTGGTGCCTTGGCTGCCTTGGGTGGGGGCAAGGGGAATGGGGTAAATATAATTTTCTCCACTCTGACTCAGTACTCAATAATCTTCCACTCCTATCCCTCCCCTCTCTCCTTCACCATAGACTCTACATCCATAAAATGGCAGGAGCCTTTTGTTAAGATCTCTCTCAATTATGAGATGATCCCCACATATGCAACAATCCATCTGACCCTTGCCTGACACCATTCCATGGTGAAAAATGAAACAGTCAGGAGGCACAGGGGTTTGGCACTTAATCCTGTTGTACCTCTTGTTTACACTATTGCAGTAAGTGATTAAAGGCTTGACTGTTTCTTTCATTTTGGGTTGCTGACTTAATTTACTACTGGTACCTCTGTTATCTCAGGTCAGCTCTTCCCTTGACAGCTCTGTCATCAGGTTTCTGTCTGTAAATGACCAGTCTTTTCTTTCAATGCACAGACTTTCTTTGCCAATATCATTGTTCATGGTTTTAACCAAAGCTGACATGCCAAATAGTCCCAAATGTGTATCTCCTTGAAATTACCTTCCAGAATACCTAATAATATCTCTAATTCAATACAATCAATACCAAATTTCACATTATTCCATGTTTCTCAGACTTACTATTCTTATTCAAAACTTTAGTTAATGAAATCTCTGTCTACAGAGACACAGAATCCTGACAAATTTGATTAATATAGATACTGATTTCTCTTACACATAATTCATCAAGTCCTGCTAATGAAGTTTTCTAGTCATCTCTCCTTTACTTTTCTACAACAACTGCCCTATTTCCAGGCCATTACACTATCTAATGTGAACTATTGAAGGAGCTACCTACTTGGGCTCGTTGTTCCCATTCTTACTTGCCTGCAGGTCATTCTTCAACTCACCAAGCATCGGGGTATTATTAGTTTTAAAATAATAAATCAATTTGTCTCATAGCTACATTGCTACAAACCGATTACTTGGAAATCTAACCCCTTGCAAATCCTTCCACTGACTTTAAGTGGGAAGATACTCTTTCTAAAGTGTTCTTTTGAAGGGCTATCTTTCACTGTATTTCATTAAATATGGTTCTAAAGACATATACACTCCAATACCACCAATATCCCAGTAAATGGATTTCCCCATGACTTACAGCAGGGAATAAGCCATCATTGACCTACAGTGACAGAGAAAATCTAATTGAACTCCTATTTTTAACTCCTACTGAGAGAGAACTATTTGGCATGGTAAAGGAATTTACCTTGCCTAAAGAATAGTAGAACTAAAAGGACATCTGGATATGGAACTGAAGGAAAAATTGCAATCAGTTACTGATCCTGGAAACTGGAAATAAGCTCAAATTTAATTTGGTAATTGTGCTTATAATTTAAATCAGAACATGCATCCTTAGAGGCTAGAGAAGCAGAAAAAACGAATGTATAGCTTTGGCTTGGAAGGATTGAACTCAAAAAAGTCACAAAATTAGAAATTTCTGAGTCCCCTCCTAAGTTGTATGATTCTGGTACCTAGCCATATCCAGAACCTGTATGTTGCCACACAAAAGTTTGCACCCTCAAAAAAATTATCACACTGTTGAATAACATATTTTTATAAATTGCAATAAGCTCCAATATTGGAAAGAAAATCCTAGAAAAGACTAATTTCAAGACTACTTTTCCAAATTAGTTGCCCTGCCAAGAAAAATTTTCCTAAAGCTTTGAAATTGACAAAAGAGAGTACTGGATGCCCTATTAATGAATCCTCTGGGTTTTATCTGATTCTATAAGGGTATGCAGAAAGCCTTAACTGACTTTCCTTGATTAGGCCATTTTACATCTCTCTTCACGGTAGAAGTTAACTTGTAAAAGTTCATAGTGGTGAAAATCAACATGACCCAAGAGGGAAAGATAAAATTAATTTCTGCCTGTAGAAAAGATAACCCCAAACAGTACATTTTATTGTACTATGGAATAGTTTTGCATCTATTAGCAAGTTAATTTCAGCATTCTTGATGGTCTGATTGCCAAATTCTCCTTTGAATTGGTTATAACATCTTATTGGTTCCTTCATTAATTAATGAGTTAAATAAAATCTTTGCCACATGTTCATTTTATATGTAAGTCATGATTTTATCTTTTTTTAAGTTATAATTTATGGAGATTTAAAGTCATAAGAAAGTCCTAGTAAAATAAACCAATTAATTCAGGGAAACATCTGTTAGGAATGTACAATGTATTTTGTCACATAGCCAGTGAAAAGTGATTGACTTATTTCATGCAGATGTCTGTATACAAAGAAGATGAAAGGAGAACATCTTGCCAATGTGAACTTATACTTCTATCTTGATGTGTAGCATGTCTAAACATAAAAAAAAAACCCTTTCATTTAGAGTTTACCTATAGTCAGCAGGTGCTGTATATTTTTTATCATCTGAGTTTTGGGTGAATGTTTCTTGAAAGCAATGAGACTTGCCATTTTTGACAGTACGGGTGGAGTATTGGCAGGAGAATTTTTGTGATGAAGATTAATGTTCATTGGAGTATACATTTCTAAATTTAAACTTCTTGGACCTTTTAATGAACATTATGGTACATAATCGCAAAACCAAAAAATAAATAAATAAACCTACCTCTCCTCAAAACAACTGTCTTGTCATTAGATTTAACTAAATGCAACTTGATTCAAGAAGCATTTTTTTATGAACTTACTTTGTTGAATAAAGCAGTGTGCTTGTCAGTGCTAAAAGAAGTGGATAACACAGGAATTTTATCTCAAGTAGATCCAAGTCAAGTAGGAAAGTATGAAATATATATGTATCACTACAATGCAACGTCTAATATAATAATCCTGATATACCTGCCTGTCAATTTATGGGTGATTAAGTGATAGTTTTTCTGACATAATGTAGTGATGTGATTTATTCCTTTTTTTAAAAAATGTTCACTTAGAATAATATGAGAGTAAGAGGTCCCCCTAACATCCTGGATATTGAGCTTTAGCACATTTTAAGTACCCAGCACAGTTCCCCAAGTGAATGAAAGTAGCAGGATGACTGCTCACGCAAAATGCCAGGTGATTCCATGATTACCTTTGACTTCCCAGTTGACACATAATTCATTTGTTCAGATGGTTGGTAAAATAGTCTGTGAATTTAGGATTGCTACAATGGATTTTTTTCCCTCTTAATTTTTATCTTAAGAGAAATAAAAACTAAAAAAAAAAAAAAATCCTTGAACTTCAAAGGATGGCCTCTGATGATAAATATTGAGAAGCCATCACCACTATAGTGAGTTGATAGTGCCCCCCCCCATTCATATCCACCTAGAACCTAAGTATGCAGCCTTATTTGGAAATAGGGTCTTTGCTGATGTAATTAGTTAAAATGATAACATACCAGATTAGGGTGGGCGCTAAATCCAATGACTGACACCTTTATAAGAGAAAGAAGAGGGAGAGTTAGGCACACAGACACAGAGAAAGGGCCATGTGAGGACAAACAGCCAGGGATTGGTGTTATGCTGCCACCAGCCAAGGAGCATTCGGCGCCACCAGAAGCTGGTAGAGCCAAGAGTCTGTCCCAAAGACCCTTCTGAGGCAGTGAGGTCCTGCCTGCACTTTGAATTCTGACTTGGCTTCTAGAACTGTGAGAGAATAAATTTTTCTTGTTTTCAGCCACCAATTTGTGGTGTTTTGTTATATCAATGCTAGGAAATGAATACAATCACAAAGGGGAAAGGGAGCTCTTTGGACCCAAAGCAAGGGAGAGTGTGTTGTTGCTATCAATTTCTTGCTTCACTATAGTGGAAACACAACCAAAACAATATATGTCAAGGCCAAGAATAAGCTAAAGCTGAAAAATCCTCAAGCATGACAGATTTTGATGCAAGAAATTCTATAATGGAGAAAATGGATAATAAGTTCATGGTTATAAATTATCCTATGAAATCTCAATTTTCTCATACATTGTTCATATGTAATTCAGATTAAGATGAGAATAACACATTGTATTTTCTCTTGTTCTTCTACCATTTTTTATTTCTTTTGAGAAAACTCAATTTGATTTACATTTTTTGAATCACCAACCAATTTTCAAGAATGTCTTTCACATGTAAATTGAGATATGATTTAATAGATATAAAACTTAAATACTACGGGAAGAAAAAGAATGGTATTAATACTTCTACTTAGAAAGGCTTCATAGGCTTGCCTGAAACTCAAAGGGCAAGGATAAGGGTGAAGGTTATTCTAGGAGGAATTTGAGGAAGCACAGTGTGTTTGTACAGGGCCAAGTTACTAGGATTTTTTCTTTCAGTAAAGGAAGGGAAACAGGGCTAAATGTGGATTGGGGTCTGATTGTAAAGAGCTACAGTTGGATGCTAAAATTTTACTTTTAGAGCCACAGAAAACAGAGATGAAATGGGTTATTACAAGAATTTGCTTTTGAAGTGGATTATGTTGGCAACACTTTCAAAAGAGTCATTATAGCAGGTGAAGACTAAAGTTGGAAAGAGTCATTAAGAGGTTATTCAAGGTATAAGTAAAAGTTAAAGAAGATTTAATCTGTAGCAACTTTGGTAGAAATAAAATAGGCTTGCTTCTGAACATCTAAACTAATGTATTTTTCTCAAAATGAAATATAATTGACTATTTTGTATATGTAGACATTACCCTAGAGTAAACTACTATTTTTATGTTATTTTTAATTTTAGCCTGGTTCAATTTATAACATGACAATAAATGGACATATTTGTTTCTAAACAATTATGCTGATTTGTATTATGGCCTTTTGAATTGCAATTACCATGTGTGTTAATTAAAGAACTTGTTATATAAGCATTTTAAAACTTCACACCTACCATTTCATGGATCTGAAAATTAATGAAAGAGTTCCTAAAAAGAGACTTAGTTCTCAATAGAACTGTAAAATATTCTTAATAAGAATTTCTATTTTTGATATTAGCTTTTCCACTCATCTGTATATAAATTCTAGTAAATGTGCTGAAAGCCTAATAAAAATCTGGAAGTTACACTGTAAGATATGTCTAAAGCAAGTAAATGACTAAATCTAAAAGAGATTTAATGTGTCTTCCTCTTTAATTTCATTCTCACATGGCATTTTACTCCCACAGTTGTAGCAGTGTTTACCTCAGTCATGCAATAAACATTTACTAATCACCTATTAAGAACTAGACGCTTGATTTCAAAGATGACATGGCCTTTAGGACCATACAATCTAATAAGAGCTGCCATTCATTGAGGGTTTTGTCTTTGTCAGCCTGCTTGCTAAGCACTTTGCAAATATCATTCATTTAATCCTTACATGAAGGAGAATTGCACCCATTTAAACTTAAGGGCACCAAGATTTAGGGATGTTAAATAACTTCATAAAAAATCCCACATCTTGAATGTGGTAGAACTGGCGTTCATAACCAGGTCTGCCTGACTTCAAAGCCCATGTTTTTATCTACCAATCTGTTCAGAACCCCATGCAGGGAAGACAGCTGAGTCACAAAGTGTGACACAGAGGTTTGGGTATAGGATGGATTTCACTGAGAATGTGATATTATAGCTGAGTCTGAGACTTATAAAAAGGAGAAATTTTCTCCTGAAGGGGCAGAAATCTCAGTCATTCCAAGAAGCAGCAAGAGCACACTACTGGGCGTGGAATAGCATGTTAGCTACTATGCACTTTGTCGCTTGGGAGCCTAGAGTACAAGGAACTGAATATTAAGTGTTAAACCTGGAAAGATGAAGAGCAGCCAGAAAACTCATCTCCTGTTCTAAGGAGTTTTAGCTTAATCCCAAAGGCCTTGAAAAGTCATTGAAGAACTCTGAACAGGGAATTAAATGATGAGATTGACACAGCCTAGGTCCAGCAAGAGGATAACATGCAAATGGGGAGGCAAGAAACACAGATTGGAAGGTAATGCGCTCTATTATATAAAAAACATATCAATGCATTTGATTTAGTGTGTGTGATGTTTGAAGCTGGATTGACCCTAGAAGATTATGTTCTTCAAGTTAATCCATTCCTGGGGGTGTGGACCTATTGTAGGTGAGATTTTTGATTAGGTTGCTTCAGTAAGGCATGGCCCAGGGTAGGTCTTAATCCTCTTATTTGAATCCTTTATAAAAGAATACAATTCAGAGGAACAGAGAAAAGCCAAAGGAAGCCAGAAGCTGAAGCAAGGATGCCCATAGGGGAAGGGTGAGACTAGCAGAGGCCTCCATGTGCCATATGACAGAGGAGTCCAGGATCAATAGCAGCTGCTCTTCAGGATAAAGCAGCATCTGATAGTGCCTTGATAGGGACATTTTTCTCAGTCTTAGAACAGTGTGCTTGCAAGCAAATACTCATTGTAAAAGCCAACCCATTTTTGGTATATTGCATTTTGGCAACCTAGCA
Organism: Chaetophractus vellerosus; assembly: GCA_004027955.1. Lineage (NCBI taxonomy): Eukaryota > Metazoa > Chordata > Mammalia > Cingulata > Chlamyphoridae > Chaetophractus > Chaetophractus vellerosus. The sequence goes on from PVKH010006164.1 coordinate 16,718, forward strand.
AACTAAAACAGTGTGCTTCAGACTGAGTACATTAGTGTTTGAAAGAATGCATAGAAAGAATTGATTAGGATCAGGTATGGTTAATAAGGAAAGACTTCCCAGAGTAGGTTAATTTGTAGCTTGGGTTTGATTTGAGAGACATGGATAAATAAAATAAGGGCAAAAAGAAGCAGCGTATTCAATAAATCCAAAAAATAAGAAGAAACCAGTTATTTTGGAAGTGAGGAATGGGATGGTTATAACATGAGTGCAAAAATGAAAATGAAAGGTGAAATTATTTTCTATTCTCCAATTCATTTGGCAATGATAGTGAACACTTTTTTATTATTGTTTTTATTCCAGTAAAGGGATAGCAATGTTTTCAGAAAGATTTTAATAAATCTTATTATCACATTATTATATCAGGCCATTTAGAAAAATTTTACTTGATATATTTGTAAACATATTAACAAAACTACCTAAGCCATTCCAGTTCTTTGAGAGAGAGTATTTTAAATACACTCTTGATTTTAAGTGAGTTAAGGAGAAAAGTTTAACACACATAAAATTATATGACATCACAGGCTGATATAAGAGTATTTTTACATTAACAGCAGTTGAAAATTAAAAAGAAAGTACAAATAAGTACAAAGAAAGCAGCACTGTCCCTAAGAGAAATAAACACGCTGTAAGCCCTGGTGATTTTTACTTGAGGATTATAGTCATTCATAAAACATTCCCTGGAGCTAACTGGAAAGTATGTTATCTTCCAGGAAATTCTTACCTAAGATAAGGAGGAACCTGCCTAAACCAATAAAAAGTTCGAACTTCTTCCTTCTGTTTAGTCATAAGAAAATGAGGATGACTTAGGATGGAACCTGAATTATATCTCTAGTTATTTTGAAGTTTTAGGTTGAAATCTGAATGGGGCAAGAAAGTAGCATTGTGCAGGTGCATTTTTTGAGACAAAGAAGCCCTTGGACTTGAGTCCATGCAGAGAGTGTAAGAGAATTTGATGGTATCTTCTCAGTTACAGGTCCTCATTTCAGAATGATGGATGTCTGTAAAGGAAAAGAGAACATCTTAGGAAAAATGAAAAAAAATTTAAAGCTTAGGCTTTTTCCACATGCTGTTTCCCATAGAAAGGCTTTCCATTTATTCTTGTCATCTTTACCATTTTACCTTATTTTTTCCTTGGCATAAAAGAGACAGAGAGGGCATACTTTTATATCTGAGAATGCTACCTGCAAAAAGATGGAAGGAATTGATAACGAATGGATTCAATTATATTGTTATGTGAAATGTAGACCTTAATTAATAGGATGAAACACACCAGATATGAATTGGACACATACCAGGATGATGGAAAACTGACTTAGCTGAATTTTAGGTGAAAATACACCTGGGTGGATAAAATCAGCTTTACAACTCCAAACAAGTCAACTGTGTGATGTGGCAGCCAAAAATACCTAGTGAATCCTCAAACTGCATTAGCAAAATTATAGTGGCCAGGACAAGCAAAGTAATAATTCTCTGGCACTTCGCTTTGCCCAGACCACATCTGGAGCTATGTGTTAATTTCTGGATCCTATTGACTGTTAGTTATAGAGCAGCCACAGAAAGAAAACCAGTTCTTGAGGAATATGGAAACCATGGCATATGAGAAACATTTGGGGAAAAATATTGTGCTTAACCTGAAGGGAAAAAACAAACTACAAATTGAACTGTTCATTAATGGATAAGCTATTTCAAGCTGAAGATGTTCTACCTAGTGAAAGCTGGAGACAGACCTGCAAGATGTGCTTGAGTTGGCTCTTACAGGATAGTGAAAATTACTGTTAAATATTCAGGAATTTTGCCAGCTGATTTGGGAGTAATTACACTGCTGAAAACAGCAAACATTACAAATAAGGCCTTTTTCTCTCTTTTTTTTTTTTTTTTGGTATTTTGAGAGCCAGTTTACCACACAAAAGATTTTTATAGATTATGTCAGCTCAATGCCTAAAAATTTACATCCTTGCAAATCTAAAAGCCTATGAATATATGAACATGTAGTAGAATATAAACTGAGTTTTAAAAACTGAAAGAGTTCTATCCTTCCAAATGGGAATCCAGTACATTCTAAAGTTTAGCTTCCCATTCTTTAGCAGCACCCCATCCCTGAGTAACCTATATTCTAGATTCTGACTATTTGAGTTTGGTTATTCAAATTATTTTAAATCAGTGAGCTCATACAGTATTTGGGTCTGGCTTATTTCACTTAACATGATGTCTTTAAAGCTCATCCATGTTGTCATATGTATCAGAACTGTATTTCTTTTCACAACTGAATAATATTCCATCATATGTGTATAATACATTTTATTTATCCATTCATTGGTTGATAGACACTTGGGTTACTTTCCAATCTTTTGGCAATTTGAATAATGCTTCAATTGTTAATGTAATTAACAGACCTGAAATATATATCTGAATGTGATTAAAAGGGAAAATATTATATAGTACATATGGTAACAGAATAAAAGTTAAAGAAAAACAAGGAACACACAACACAAACAGTGAACCATAAGTTAAACTATGGTCTATGTTAATAGTGCAATTTTTAAATTTTGCAATCATCAGTTAAGAAATGCTCCACACCTGTATTAGTCAGCCAAAGGGGTGCCTTTGCAAATATACCAATAATTGGTTGGTCTTTATAAAGGGTATTCATTTGGGGTAGAAGCTTACAGTTACCAGGCCACAAAGCATAAGTGTCTTCCCTCACCAAAGTCCATTGCCACGTGTTGGAGCAAGACAGCTGCCGACGTTTGCCAGAGTTCAGGCTTCTTGAGTTCCTCTCTTCCGGGGGCTGCGTTTCTGCATTTCTCTCCAGGCTTAGCTCTTTTGCTTTCTCCACAGTTCAGCTGTAGACTATCAGGCGAATGGCTCCCTTCTCTCCTCTTGGGGCGTACTCTCCAACATCAGAACTGCTTCTCAAAAATAAGCTTCTGAAATCTGCTCCCTCTGTCTTTTGCCTTGCCTTTTATACTTGAGACCACACCCACTGAGGGGCAGCGCTCAACGCCCTACTGACGTGGCCCAGTCAACGCTCTAATCATAACCCAATCATGCCCAGATGAACAGATCAGTTTACAAGCATGATCCAATATCGATTTTTGGAATTCATAATTACATCAAACTGTAACAACACCCGTAGAAGGTGTTCATAGCAGTGCAGTATATGGGAACCCTGTATTTGATGCATAATTGTTCTGAAAACCCACAACTTCTCTTATAAATAAAAAAAAAATAAAAGAAAGTAATCTGTAGTAAAGGCAGGGACATTTCTGAAGGGTGTTGGTGGTAAGATGGAAGGAATAAAAGAAAGTAATTATTAAGAGACCATATTATATTCCATGAGAAGAGGGCAAAATAGAAGTAGGGAGAAATTTCTAAATATTTTTAATTAACACATTTAGGAGATTTGCCATTATTACAAGAAAAGCATAATATCTTAGAAATATCTGTTCTTTACTCTTTTAGAGATAGATTCATTAGGACCAAAAATATTATATGATAAAATATATATTATATTAAAGAGCCAAAAAATAAACATTCCATGGTTCTAACACTTAAGAGCTCACAGTCAGGAAGACTGGGGGAGCTTATAAGAAGAATAAACTTCACTGTGGGCCAGAGGGAATGAATTCCTTTCCAGCATTTGCCAAATGAACAAATTACAAATTTTGAATCTAAAACTATCAATGAAATTAAGCATCCTAACATCCCGAAATAAGTTATATTGCTCTAATTATAGGCTTTTCCAAAAGTGCAAATATATTTCTACTCTGTTATTCATGGTTAAATGTAAATGCCATGAAAGATAATTGCCTTCTGTAACATAAATTTACATTGTCCTTTCTACAATTTAGGGAAGGGCTAGTTATTCTGACATTTAATCATAAACATGAATCATCTTAATTCCAGAGATGTTTAAGATTCTTTTTATATGGATGACCCTTTTGATATTAATTTAATTAGTCCTTTACTTGGATATTTTTGCTGAAGTAACCATATAGGTGAAATGTCTACTGTGCTGTAAGCACTCCGGGGGTACCAAAAAATAAACACTCCATGGTTCTAAAACCCAAGAGCTCACAGTCGGGAAGACTGTGCAAGGAGATTTATCATAAGAATAAATTTTATTCACTGGGGGCTACAGGGAGTGAACAATTCTATCAATGTGATTATAGTGGCAGAGGCTAGCCCAGGTAAGTTCAGGATTGGTTCTTGTGGCAGTTTGATATTATATAGAAATTCCAAAAAGAAATATAGATTATGTTTGTAAACTGGTCTCTTCCTCTGAGTGTGATGCCGTGTGATTGTATTAAATTCAAAGGTTACATTTACTTGATTAAATTAGGATTGGGGCTTTGATTCAAACACGTCATTAGAGGACGACTCAGCGTTAAGTCCCAGCCCCCTTGGACTGCTAAAACAGACTCTCAAACAGAAGTAGATACACAGAGAAGATACACAGAGAATCCTGTGGACCGGAAAGAGAGATGAGCCTGATAGATTATACCTGACTTTGTGAAGAGAACAGAGCAGCTGAGCCTGGAAAGAAAAGAGCCCCGGGG
>PVKH010006165.1:0-21316 GCA_004027955.1 Chaetophractus vellerosus
ACTGTTAGAGCCCTTTCTAACCCCTCATGTTACAACACTGAATCCAGAATCTCTGCTTAGTGGGCCCTTATCAATAAACTCAGCCTGATCCAACTTTATATTCCTTCCACCATTATCCTACACCCTTAATATCCATCCCTACACATAGTCCCCTGATATCTATCTGTATAAATTAGAAAAATTATGCAGTTCTTTTGGAGTATGGCATACCTCCACATGGGTCATACTTTGTACCTTACCTTTTGGGGTCTGTTGGGACTTCAGTCAAGTTATAGGTCTCAAAGAAAAGAGGGGTGATAGGGGCAGGTCAAAGAAGAATTAGAAGTGCCTTGCAAGCCAAGTACCTCAGGGCATTCCATTGCAGTTTCATCTGGTGAAACAGGATTAATCTCTTCAGACAGAGGAAAGAGGGCTATTTACTCAGGGGAGGTAGATACAGTTTTATCATCAGGCACAGCAGGATTAATCACTTCAGGGAGAGGTTGGATGGCAGATCCCTTAAGGCAGACTGGAGGTCAGGACACTGGTTCCTCAAGGCAGACCATGACAGGTTTATCTGGCAAAGACTCACCAGAATCTAGGGTTACAATGTCCCAACTCTCATCATTATCAAGCCATTTGATTCCATTCCAATTTTCAGGATCTCATTCTTTTCCAACCATTTCCCTCAATTTAACAGCAGATACCCTGCAGGGTTGGAAATTTAGTTTATGTTATAATTCAGCCACTTGCACAATGAGACTCTGGGTCTGGTTTTCAGATACCTCAAGCCTGCAGCTACATGAAATAAGATTTTCTTTCAGGGCACACAGAAACTTCCACATCCTTCATGTGGTGCTTAAGTTGTGATTTTGAAGCCTTGAGCTCATCCCTTTCTTTTATAACTGTATCCAGCATTTTTAGGAACAACCAGCCAACATCATCATACCTTTTCACTCCAGAAAACTCTATTACAGTGTCAAAAACACTCTCACCTAGAACCTTGCCTCTTATAAGCATTTAAGTAGCTATATCCAGGGGTGATATTGTGTTTATCTCTGTTGCCAACTCATACCATAGACTACCAGTGCCATCTTGGTTATTGGAAATAGAGTCATTTGTACCTTTGCTTCTAATCAGATTAGAAAACCATTTTCAAAAAACCCAGAACCAATTCATAAATCTCATCCTAAAGATTCTGTTTCTCAAGTACCACTCCCAGTACCAAAGCTGTATTAGTCAGGGTTCTCTAGGGAACCAACAGGAGATATCTGTAAATATTATGATATGGCTATGGGGATGGGAAAGTCAAAATTCCCAGCTTGGACAGGTCACAAGCTAGGAACACCAATGAAGGTTTCTGATAAATTCCCCAGGAAAAACTGGCTGACTGAAGTAGAGATGGAAATTCTCTCTTCTGACTGATGAAATAATCACTTTTTCTTTTACAGACTTCAACTGATTGGATGAGACTTCTCTCATTGTTGAGGGCAATCTCCTCAGTTGACTGTAGATGTAATCAGCCATAGATGCAATCAGTTATCTGATTATTTAAGTCCATAAAAGATCCTCACAATAACAATCAGGCCAGTGCTTCCTTGACCAAACAACTGGACACCATAACCTGGCCATCTTGACATATGAACTTAATTATCACAGGTATATATGAAAACCCACAGCAACGACCTACTTAATGGTGATATACTGAAAGCTTTCCCTTAAGATCAGGAACAAGACAAAGATGCCCATGGTCACCTTTGTTATTCAACATTGTACTAGAAGTTCTTGCAAGAGCAATTAGGCAAGAAAAAGAAATAAAAGGCATCCAAATCAGAAAAGAAGAAGAAAAACTTCCCCTATTTGCAGATGACATGTTCCTAGATACAGAAATCCTGAAAAATCCCAAACAAATCTCCAAAAGCAAATAAATGAATTCAGCAAAGTGGTGGGGTACAAGAGCAATACCCAAAAAATCATTAGTATTTATATACTAAAAGAAGAAAGAAGAAATCAAGGAAAATATTCCATTTACAATAGCAACAAAATGAATAAAATATCTAGGAATAAATCTAACAAAGGATGTAAAGGATTTGTATACATAAAACTACAAAACATTTCTAAAAGAAAAAGAAGGCCTAAATAAATGGAAGGACATTCTATGTTCATGTGTTGAAAAACTAAATACTGCTAAGATTTCAATCTTATCCAAAGCAATTTATAGATTCGATGCAATTCCAATAAAAAATTCCAACAACATTCTTTGCAAAAATGGAAAAGGCAATCATCAAATTTATTTGGAATGATAAGAGGCCATGAATAGCCAAAGTCATCTTGAAAAAGAATGAAGACAGAGGACTCATTCTTCCCAAACTTAAAACTTATTCCAAAGCTACAGTAATCAAAACAGCATAGTACTGGCACAAGGACAGACATATAGACCAACGGAATCAAATTGAGAGCTCAGAAATCAAGCCTCACATTTATGGCCAACTGAATTTTGATAAGGTGGCAAAGACCACTCAATTTGGAAAGAACAGTCTCTTCAACAAATGGTGCTGGGAAAACTGGATCTCCATTTACAAAAGAAAGGAGGGTCCCTACTTCACACCTTATACAAAAATCACCTCAAAATCGATCAATGACCTAAATATAAGAGCTAAAACTATAAAAACCTTAGAAGAAAACATAGGGAAATATCTTCAGGACCTTGTATTAGGCAACAGAGTCTTAGATTTTATACCAAAAGCACAAGCAACAACAACAAAACAATAGATTGGACTTCATCAAAATTAAAAGATTTTGTGTACTGGGAAGCAGATGTGGCTCAAGTGATTGGGCTCCCATCTACCATATAGGAGGTCCAGCATTCAATTCACAGGGTCTCCTGGTGAAAAGCAAGCTGGCCCGAGTGGAGAGCTGGTCCACGTGGAGAGCTGGCCTGATCAGGAGTGCTGGTCCGCACAGATTGCTGGCCCACATGGAGAGCTGGTGCAGCAAGATGACGCAACAAAAAGAGACCCAGAAGAGAGTCAATAAGAGACACAGCAGACCAGAGAGCTGAGGTGGCTTGAGCACCTCTCTCCACTCCAGAAGGTCCCAGGATTGGTTCCTGGTGCTGCCTAAAGAGAAGACAAGCAGACACAGAAGAACACACAGAGAGCAGACAGCAAGCAAAAAACAACGAGGGTGATGGGGGAATAATTAAATAAATCTTTAAAAAAGAAAAGATTTTGTGCACTGAAGGACATTATCAAGAAAGTGATGAGATGACTTACAGAATGGTAGAAAATATTTGGAGATCATATATCTGATAAGGGCTTAATATCCATAAAATATAAAGAATTCCTCCAGCTCAAAAACAAAAAGACAAACAATCCAATTAAAACATAGGCAAACTACTTGAACTGATATTTCTCCAAAGATATACAAATGGTCAATAAACACATGAAAGGCTGCTGAGCATCATTAGCCATTAGAGAAATACAAATCAAAACTACAATTGAATTATCACTCACACTCAAGAGGATGGGTATTATTAAAACATGGAACATAACAAGTGTTGATGAGGATGTGGAGAAATAGGAACTCTTGTACATTGTTGGAGGTGATGTAAAATGGTACAGCAGCTGAAGAAAAAATTGGCAGTTCCTCAAAAAGTAAAACATGGAAATACCATATGACTCAGAAATCCCACTTCTAGGTATTTATCCAAAAGAATTGAAAGCAGGGACTCAAAGATGTTTGCACAAATGTTCATCACAGCATTATTCACAATAGCCAAAAGTTAAAAGCAACCTGTGGCAGTTTGGTATTATTGATGAATTCAAAAAAGAAATATTGGATTATGTTTATAAACTGGTCTTTTCCTCTGGGCATATTAGAGTGTATTGGGTTCAGAGGTTTTACTTTTACTTGATAAAATAATGATTAAGGCTTTGATTGGAACTTGCAGAGAAGGAAGTTTAGAAGTTTGAGCTGGAGCCTGGGAAGTAAGCATACAGAGGAGCAGAGCAGCTGAGCCCAAGCCCCAGGGAGAGAGACAGAGCCGCTTGTCTGATAGTCTACAGCTGGCCTTATGGAGCGAGCAGGGCCACTGAGCCTGGAGAGAAACAAGCCCCAGGAAGAGAGGAACCCAGAAAGCCTGAACTCTTGGCAGATGTCGGCAGCTATCTTGCTCCAACATGTGGCAACAGACTTTGGTGAGGGAAGTAACTTATGCTTTATGACCTGGTAACTGTTAGCTTCTACCCCAAATAAATACCCTTTTATAAATGCAACAGATTTCTAGTACTTTTCATCAGCACCCTTTGGCTGACTAATACGTAACCCAAGTGTCCATCAACAGATAAGTGGATAAGCAAAATGTGGTATTGCCATACAATAAAGTATTATTCAGCCTTAAAAATAAATGAGACAGCACAACTTTGGTGAAAATGACAGCCATTGAGTGTACACTTTGAATGGAATGTACAAAGCATGGGACTGTATAACACAGGGAATACAGTGGTGGAATATAGACTGTGGTTAACAGGACAAATATGAGAACATTCTCTTATGAATGATAACAAATATATAATACTAATACAGTGTTAATAATCAGGTGGGTTGGGGAAATACATCAAATGTAGGATATGGGCTATAGTTAGTAGTAATATTTTGATGATACTCTTTCATAATTTGTAACAAATGTTTTCCAACAAATGCAAGATATTGGTGGTGGGATGATGTATGGGAGTCTTGTATGATGATATGCATGTTTGTTTTGTAAATCCACAACTTTTACCATACACTTACTGTTTTTTGTGTGTTCATGTATGAATAATTCAATAAAATTTTATTTATAAAAAAAGAACTGATGTGTTGAAACATGCTAAAACATGAGTGAATCTTGAGATTCTCATGTTGAGTGAAAGAAGCCAGACATAGAAGGACAAATGTTGCATGATTTCTCTTCTGTGAAATACTTAGGATAAGCAAATTAATAGAGACAGAAGGCAGAATAGTGGTCACCAGTGGCTGGGAGAAGGAGGGAATGAGAAGTTACTGCTTGAAGGGTATGAGTTTCTGTTTGGGGTGATGAAAATGTTCTGAAAATAGATAATGGAGAAGTTTACACAACATTATCAATGTACTTAATGTCACAGAATTATGCACTAAAAATAATCTAAATTATTTTTATTAAGTATATTTTACTACAGTAAACTTTTTTTAAAAAAATGACATAGCAAAACCTGAGAGTACTATACCCATTTTTAAATAGAAATCAATTTAAAATCCCCTCCCATACACCCAAAAAGAACTCCAGACACAGGTGATGAAGAAATAATTTCAATTTTAACAAAATTATTCCAAGCATAGAGGATAAGAGGGAACATACCCCAACTCAGTTCTGGAGGCTAGCATAACCTGGTCACCAAAATCTGACAAGGAAAGTATGAGGAAGGAAAATTATAAACTAACATCACTCATATTTGAAACAAAATATTAACAAATGAATCTAGCAAAATAGAAAAATCAGAATCATTATCCCAGAAATGCAAGCTTAGTTTACCCTAAGAAAATTACATAACCAATGTAATTCACTACTTTAACAAATTAAAGAGTATCACAGGGTCATCTCAATAGATGTAGAAAAACCTTTTGATAGACTTCAACATGTATTCATGATATTTAAAAGAAAAAAAAATGTTTCACAATAGGAATGGAAAGAAACTTCCTTTATCTGATAAATGATAGCTTTAAAACAAAACAAAACACAGCAAACATCCTACTTAGTGTTAAACCACTGAACGCTTTCCTATGAGACAGGGAACAAAGCACAAAAATGCCCAATATCACATTTCTATTCAAATTCATACTGGAAGTACTAGCCAATGCAATAAGGCAAGAAAAATATATAAAAGGTATGGGTATTGGAAAAAGTCATTATTCACAGATGATATGGCTATGTACATAGAAATCTAAAAAATCTAAGATAAACTATAAGAATTAATAATAATAATAAAAATCAATTATATTTTATATACTAGCAACAAACTTAGAAAATGAAAATTTAAAAATATCATTTACAATGGCATAAAAAATCATCAGGTACATAGGATATGACCGATATGACAACTAAAGGAAAAACTATAATACTTACCTTTCTTTTTTATTAGAGAAGTTGTAGGGCCACAGAAAAATGCAGAAAATAGAGCTCTCACATACCTCACCCCCCTCCTATTATTAACACCTCACATTAGTGTGGTACATTTGTTAAAACTGATGAAAGAATAGTATAATTGTGTTATTAACTAGAGTTCATGGTTTACATCAGGGTTCCCTGTTTGTGTTGTACAGTCCTATGCTTTCTCAAACTATTATTTTTTACATTTGTGTCTGTTTTATTTCATTTTCAAAAACTTATTTACAGGAAACATACAGGAAAGTTGCAAAAAACTCAGAAACAATACCTAGAACACCAATGTACCCCTCCCAGTTGCCGAGATTTAGCCACAATTAGCATTTTGCTATATTTGTTATAACATTCTATCTATAATCTATCTATAGTCCACTTTTCTAAGCATTTGAGGGGTTACATACATCAGCCTTCTCTAACACTTAACACTTCTACGTACATTTCATGAGAACAGGTACACTCACTTAAAACCTTAAAAATACTCTCAAGTTCCATATAAAGCTAACAGTCATGTTCCAATTTTTTCAATTGTCCCAGTAACATCCTTATGGGCATTTTCTCCTTCATTATTAGATCCAGTCCAGGATCAGAAATATGCCTTTTTTTCATGGAAGAACATTCTTATATTTGTACTATTTGTTTTTATTTTTTTATTTTACCGGGAGGTCCCAGAGATCGAACCCAGGTCCTTCCATATGGCAGATGGATGCCCAACCATTTGACCCACATCCACTTCCCTATTTGTACTATTAATTTCATTCATCGTCCACAATAGGATTCACTATGTTACACAGTCCAATGTTTCATCCTCTAGCTTTGCTTCTAGTGACATACACAATCTTAAACCTCCCCTTTCAACTACAAACATAATTCAGTGCTGTTAATTACACTCACAATAATGTGCTAACACCACCTGTATCCATTTCCAAACATTTGCAATTAACCTTATTAAAAACTCTCATAGGGAACCAGCTGTAGCTCAATTGGTAGGGCTCCGGTTTACCACATGGGAGGCCCCGGGTTCGGTTCCCCAGGCCTCCTCGAGTGGGCAGACCGCCTCAAGAAGGCAAGCCGCCGCAGGCAGGGCAAGCTGCCATGAGCAGGGCAAGCCGCTGTGCGGTGAGCTGACGCGGCGGGTCGCCGCAGTGGGGGGAGACAAGCAGACACAGAAGAACACAAAAAATGAACACAGCAAGAACAAGCAGAAAGGGGGGGGATATATAATAAATACATTTTTTTAAAAAACTCTCACAAATTAAGCATCAGTTCCCCATTCTCTAGCCCATTCTATTTCCTGGTAACCTATATTCCAGATATTAACTCCATGAGTTTGCTCATTATATTTAGTGCATATTAGAGAGATCATACAATATTTGTCCTTTTGTGTGTGGCTTATTTCACTCAACATACTGTCCTCAAGGTTCATCCATGTTGTTGCATGCATCAGGACTTTGTTTCTTCTTACAACTGAAATAATATTCCATCATATTTATATACATTTTGTTTATCCACTCATTAGTTGATGGACATTTGGGTTGTTTCCATCTTTTGGCAATTATGACTAGTGTTGCTATGAACATTGGTATGCAAAGGTCAGTTTGTGTCCCTGCTTTCAGTTCTTCTGAGTATACACCTAGTAGCAGGATTGCTATATCATATGGTAGTTCTACACTTAGCTTCCTGAAGAACCACCAAACTGTCTTCCACAGTGCTGTACCATTCTGCATTCCCACCAGCAGTGAATAGGTGTTCCTATTTCTCCACATACTCTCCAACACTCATAGTTTTCTGTTTTTTTAAGGGTGGCCATTCTAGTAGGTGTGAAATGATCTCATTGTAGTTTTGATTTGCATTTCCCTAATAGCCAGTAATGTTCAGCATCTTTTCATATGCTTTTTAGGCATTTGTATTTCCTCCTCAGAAAAATGTCTATTCAAGTCTATGACCCATTTTTAAATTGGGTTGTCTTTTATTGTTCAGTTGTAGAATTTCTCTCTATATTCTAGATGCTAAACCCTTATCGCATATGTGGTTTCCAAATATTTTCTCCCATTGAGTAGGCTGCCTTTTCACCTTCTTGGAAAGTCCTTTGAGGCACAAAAGTATTTAATTTTGTGGGGGTCCCATTTATCTATTTTTTTTCTTTCATTGCTTGTGGTTTGAGTGTGAAGTCTAAGAAACCACTCCTACCACAATATCTTGAAGAAAGTTCCCTACATATTCTCCTGGCAATATTATAGTCCTGGCTGTTATATTTAGGTCTTTGATTGATTTTGAGTTAATTTTTGTATGAGGTGTGAGATAGGGGTACTCTTTCTTTCTTTAGGATATTGATATCCAGTTCTCCCAGCACCATTTGTTGAAGAGGTTGTTCTGTCCCAGTTAAGTGGACTTGGTAGCCTTGTCAAATAATTATGTGGTCAATTAATATGTCTCAATTTCCGAAATCTCAATTCTATTGGTCAATATCTCTATCTTTATGCCTGTACCTTGCTGTTTTGACCACTGTAGCTAAGTAATATGCTCTAAAGTCAGGGAGTGTGAGTCCTCCAGCTTTGTTTTTCTTTTTCAAGATATTTTGGCTATTCAGGGTCCCTTGCCTTTCTGAATAAATTTGATGTTGGCTTTCCCATTTCTGTAAAGTAGGCTGTTGGAATTTTGATGGGATTGGATTGAATCTGTATATCAATTTGGATAGAATTGACATCTTAACAATAGTCTTCTAATCCATGAACACAGAATGCCCTTTCATTTATTTAGATCTTTGATTTCTTTTTAGCAACGTTTTGTCATTTTCTGAATACAGGTCCTTTACACCCTTGGATAAATTTATTCCTAGATATTTGATTCTTTTAGTTGCTATTGTAATGGAATTTTTTTCTTTATTTCCTCCTCAGATTGCTCATTACTAGTGTATAGATACACTACTGATTTTTGCGTGTTGATCTCGTATCCTGCCACTTTACTGAATTCATTTATTAGCTATAGTAGTTTTTTGTGGTTTTTTTTTTGCAGATTTTTCAGGACTTCCTAAATACAAGATCATTTCATCTGCAAATAGTGAACATGTTACTTCTTCCTTTTTTATTTGGATGCCTTATATTTCTTTTTCTTGCCTAATTGCTCTACCTAGAACTTCTATCACAATGTTGTATAATAACAGTGGTGACAGTGGGCATTCTTGTCTTGTTCCCAACCTTAGAGGGAAAGCTGTCAGTCTTTCACAACTGAGTACAATTTTAGCTGTGGGTTTTTCATATATGGGCATTCTTGTCTTGTTCTCAGCCTTAGAGGGAAAGCTGTCAGTCTTGCACAATTGAGTACAATTTTAGCTGTGGGTTTTTCATATATGCCTTTTATCATGTTGAGGAAGTTTCTATCTATTCCTGTCTTTCAGAGTGTTTTTATCAAGAAAGGATGCTGGATTTTTTCAGATGCCTTTTATGCATCAATTAAGATGATCAAGTGGTTTTTCCCCCTCGAATTGTTGTGGTGTATTATACTAATTGATTTTCTTTTGCTGACCCACCCTTGCAGATCTGAGATAAAACCCACTTGATCATGGTGTATAATTCTTGTAATGTGTTGTTGGATTCAACTTGCACATATTTTATTGAGGATTTTTCCATCTATATTCATTCGAGATACTAGTCTGCAATTTTCTGTTCTTGCAGTATCTTTATCTGGCTTTGGTATTAGGGCTATGTTGGTTTTATAGAATGGGTTAGATAGTGTCCCCTCCTCTTCAAATTTTTGGAAAAGTCTGAGCAGGATTGGTATTAATTCTTCATGGAATGATTGGTTGAATTCACCTGTGAAACCATCTGGTCCTGGGTTTTTCTTTATTGGGAAGTTTTTTGTTTTGTTTTTAATAAATCCATTTTACCACTACATATTAATAAAGCATACAATCCATCCAAAGTGCACAATCAATGGTATTTGGTATAATCACATTGTTGTGCATTCATCACTTCACTATTAGAGCATTTTCATTATTTCAATAATAATAATAAACAAGAAAATTCCTCACTTCTCAATCTATGTTTCCCCTGCTGTACATAGCTGCTGTTTCTGGCTGTTCTTGTACAATACTTGTTTATTAAGCAGTTTTACTGAGACATATTCACACACCATACGATCTATCCAAAGTGTATAATCAATTGCTTTTAGTATAATCACAATGTTGTATATTGATGACCTCAAAATTTTTAGAACAATTTCATTGCTCCAAAAAGAAAGATTCCACACTACTGGGACGTTTTTGATGTCTGATTCAATCTCTTTACTTGTGATTGGTTTGATGAGGCCTATTTCTTGTAGAGTCAGTATAGGTTGTTCTAGGAAATTGTCCATTTCATCTAAGTTGTCTAATTTGTTGGCATACAGTTGTTCATAATATCCTATTATCTTTTTTTTATTTCTGTGGGGTCTTTAGTAAAGGTCCCCATCTCATTTCTGATTTTATTTATTTGTATCTTTTCTCTTTTAGTCTTTAGCTGGGGGGTTGTCAATTTTATTGATCTTCTCAAATAACCAACATTTGGTTTTATTGGTTCTTTCTATTGTTTTTTCTGTTCTCAGTTTCATTCATTTCTGTTTTAATCTTTGTTATTTCTTTCCTTCTGATTGCTTTTAATTAGTTTGCTGTTCTTTTTCTAGTTCCCCCAGGTGTGCAGTTAAAGCTTTGATTTTTGCTTTTTAATGGAGGCATTTCAGGCTATAAATTTACCTCTCAGCACTGCCTTCACTACATCCCATAAGTTTTGATATTATAATACTTTTTTGAGAGTCTCTAGAAGTCTAAATTAGTTGAGAGGTATACCAACTTCATGGTTTGGAAAACTTATAAAGATAACAGTTCTTTATATCAAAGGATACTATTAATAATAAGAAAAAACTACATACATAATGGGAGAATATAATTGCTAACCATATAGCTGATAACGACTTAATATCCAGAATATATAAAGAACTGCCACAATTTAACAACAAAAAGACAACCCACTTAAAAATGAGCTAGAGACTTGAATAGTCATTTCTCCAAAGAAGATATACGAATGGCCAATAAGCACATTACTCATCATAAGGGAAATGCAAATCTAAACCACAATGAGATACCACTTAACACCCACAAGGGTAGCTATTGTTTTAAAAATGGGAAGTAACAAGTGTTAGCAAGGATGCAAAGAAATTGGAACCCTTATACATTGTTGGTGACATTGAAAAATGGTGCAGCCATCCACTATGGAAATCAGTTTGGTTGTCCTCATAAAGTTGAACATAGAATATGACCCAGCAATCCCACTTCTAAGTATATACCCAAAGGAACTGAGAGCAAGGGCTTGAACATATATTTGTACACCAATGTTCATTGTAGCATTATTCACAATAGCCAAAAGGTGGAAGCAACCCAAGTGTCCATCAATGGACAAGTGGATAAACAAAATGTGGTATTGATATACAATAAAGCAATATTCAAGGGACTGGATGTGGCTCAAGCACTTGAGCACCTGCTTCCTACATGGGAGCTCTTGGGTTTGGTTCCCAGTGCCTCCTAAAAACAAACAAAAAAAAACAACAAGCAAACAAACAATAAAACCAACTCAGGGGAGCCGATGTGGCTCAGTGGTTGAGCACCGGCTTCCCACATACAAGGTTCTGAGTTCAATCTCCAGCCCCGGTACTTAAAAAAAAAAAAAAAGAATGCAGTTTTCATACATGTTACAACATGAAGGAATCTTGAAGATATCATGCTGAGTGAAATAAGCCAGATAAATATTGTATGGTCTCACTTATATGAAATTCCTAGAATAAGCAAATTTCATAGAAGCAAATATTATATTTTAGGTTACCAGGGGCTGGGAGAAGGTAGGGGAGGGTTATTGCTTAATGAGTACAGCTGAGGTGATGAAAAAGTTGGGGGTAATAGATATTGGCGAGTGTAGCACAATAATATGAATGTAATTAATTCTACTAAATTGATACTTGAAAGCAGCAAAAATGGGAAATTTTGAGTTGTACATATTTTGTTAAAATAAAATGTTTTAAAGCACTTTTAAGAGAAGAAACGTCAAAAAATATACACAATAAACAAGAAAATATCAAAGTCCCATCCTGGGGAGCCCTGCTACATTCTCAAGTAGAGAGGCAAGAATCTCTCGAGAACATAGGCAGTGCCTAATAAAAGAAAACAGTCCAGTATGTCAAGCCCTCAATATTAATGCATGTAACTATCAACCTTATTCTTGAAAAACTGAAACTTAGTGGCTACCATAAGTTCCAAGGGGAGGGGGAGGGAAAAACACGTGGAACATAGGGCATTTTTAGAGCATCGGAATTGTTCTGCATGATTTTGCAATGATGGATACAGGTCATTGTACACTTTGTCAAAACCTATTAAAGTGTACAGTGCAAAGTGTAAACCGCAATGTAAACCATTGACATGGTTAGTAGCAGTGCTTCAATATTTGTTCATCAACTGTAACAAATGCACCATACTCATGTAGGACGTTACGAATAGGGGAAAACGTGAGGCGGTGGGGTGGGGTATATGGGAATCCCCTATATTTTCGATGTGACTTTTTTGTAAAATAAAGCTTCTTTGAAGATAAAGTGAAAAAAAAAAGACATTCGGGGAACATACAGAAGAAACTGTCAATATACATAAAAGATAACAGATCTTACAGTGATGAAAGGTACAATGAAACAAAATTTTTTTGTTTGTTTTGTTTTTGGGGAGGTTTTGGGTTACAGAAAAGTTACAGCTATGGTAGGGGAGGATCACTGGTGCAGGGTGTCAGTGGTAGAGGGATGTGTGGGAAAGGATGTACCTGGGACATGCCTCTATGGAATATGAATGTGTTCATGTGGTCATGGGGTGTTATCTCACTGGGTGATGACCCACACAATAATCAACAAAATATTAAATTCCCATTCTGGGGAGTCCTGCTATAGTCTCTAATAGAGTGGCAAGAATCTCTAGAGTACATAGCCAGTGCCTAGTGAAAGAGAACAGACTGATATTAATGCTTGTATTTATGAACCTTATTCTTGTAAAATTGAAACTTAGCCTAGTAGTTTTTTACCTAAGAATTACCTCCTGAAAACCTCCTTGTTACTCAAATTTGGCCTCTCTCTAAGCCAAACTCAGCATATAAACTTACTGCCTTTCTGCCCCCGGCATGGGACATGACTCCCAGGGAATGGCCTCCCTGGCACCAAGAGATTACTACCAAGTACCAACTAGCAATGCATTTGGAAAAAGACCTTGACCAAAAGGGGGAAATATTAAATACAAATGAGTTTTTATGACTAAGAGATTTCAAAATGAGTCAGATGGTGATTGCAGAGGCTACCCTTATGCACATCTCAGGAGGACCTCACTGGCTGCCACAGTAATCAATGCCTCAAGCAGGGGTGCTCCTGAGGGCTCTAGAGACATCTGGGCACTATAGGCAGGGCAGACAACTCCAGGAAATCAGCACCCCATCAGTGGGCCTTATCTTGGGGAGATAACCTATCTCCCCAATGTAACAGAGTTAGACTGACTTATAATTTTCCTACATATGTTTCTTCTGCCTCTTTTATTTGAACCTATAGTTAGCACTATACCTGTTAAATATATGTCCCAGAGACTTAAAATCTTTGGTCTTTTCATATGCTGGTTGAGCCCTGAATCTCAGCAGAGTTGCAGCCAACACTCGCCCAGGACAACTAACAAAAGGATGATGATGGACAACGCCCATCTCAAAAAAACAGAGAATATCTACAACTGGAAGCAAGACAGTTCCACCCATCTGCCCCAGGGAATCTAAGACCCCTCTCAATCAGAAGCAGATTGGGAACTACCATCCCCAAATCCTCAAGACTGAGGAATGAATAAACATAAGGGGGAATGCAACTGTGGACCAAAGTAAAATTATTATCCTAGTAATGGAAGAACTTGTAACATTGATATAAAGACAATAGTCACCAAAGGTTCTGAGGAGAGGGAAAGGGAAGAATAGGTGTAACATGGGGCATTTTTGGGACATTTTAATTGTTCTGCATGATATTGCAATGAAAAATACAGGCCATTATACATTTTGCCAAAACCTATAAAATTGTGTATGCAAATTGTAAACCATAATGTAAACTATAGACCATGGTTAGTAGCAATGCTTTGATATGTGTTCATAATTGTAACAAATGTACCACACTAATGAAAGATGTTGTTAATGGAGAAAAGTGGGGGAGGGGAAGGAGGTAGAGAAAATAGGGAATCCCCTATATTTTCGATGCAACTTTTATGTAATCTAAAATTTCTTTAGGAATAAAGAAAAAAAATTGATGAGAGAAAAAAAGATAAAAATATTCTCAAATTGATGACAGATACCATCAATTTCAATGAAAAACCCTACAGGTTTTCTGATTAAGCTTGATAACATGATTCTTAAATTTATATGGAAATGTAAAGGACCAAGAATATTCAAGACACTTTAGAAGGAGAAAAAGTGAAGGGCTAGCTCTACTAAATATTAAAACTTATTATAAAATTAGAATAGTTAAATCAGTTGGTGCTGGCATAGAGAAGGAGACAAGAAATATATGTAACTGAATAAACATCCAAAAAGATTCATGCATTTATGGACATTTGACATATGAGAGAAGTACCACTGTAGATCAATGGAGAAAGGTAAGGCTTTTCAATAGGGGGTGCTGGGACAATTGGGTATATATATAAGCCAAGAGAAGAAAAAAAAAATTGGAGTTTTACCTCATGCCATCAAAAATCCGGGTAGAAAAAAACAATATGTGCAAGGCAAAGCTAAAAGTTAGAAGATAATAAAAGTAATATCTTCAAGAGTTCAGGAAAGGGAAGGATTCTTAAACCAGTCACAAGAAAGGTAAACTATAAGGAGTGGATGTGGCTCAAGCAGTTGAGTGCCCACCTCTCACATGGGAGGTCCTGGGTTGGGTTCCTGGTACCTCCTAAAGAAAACAAAACAAACAACAACAACAACAAAAAGAAAGGTAAACTATAAAGCAAAATATTGACAATTTAGTATACATTAAAATCAAGAACTTCAGGTATGTCTTACTCTGTAGCATGCCCACAACCCATGTTTTGGGTTGTGTACTTATCTCATTTCTAGTTTTCTTGTTTCTTAATAAACTCTCTACTCCATTGGGGAAAAAATCAAGAACTTCAATAAAGTAAGTAACAAGGACATGCCAAGGAATGGGAGAAGAAATTTGCAACACAGATATTTATAAAGAACTTGTATCCAGAATATACAAAAATACAAACTGATATGAAAACGACAAAATAATAGAAAAATGGGCAAAAGTTTTAAGTACTTAAAAAAAAAAAAGAAATCCAAATGGTCAATAAACATATGAAAAGGTGCTCAACCTATTAGATATCAGAGAAATTCAAATTAAAACAATGAGATTGCCATCAGATTGGCAAAAAAATTTCAAGTCTTTCAATATCAAGTATAGGCAACGAAGTAGGTATGTAAATTGATATATCCACTTCAGAAAACAATTTGGCATTATCTAGTAAAGTTGAAATGGGCATGACCTATGACCCAGCAATTCTAGTCCAAGGATTATACCCTAGGAAATATAAAACAAGAATGTTCACATCAACAGTATAACAGCAAAAAACTACGAACAACCCAAATGCCAATCATAGAGGCATGGTTAAAACATTGTGGTACATTCAACTGTAAGTATAATCCATTCATTTTCATTGCTATAGCATATTCAGCAGTGGTGGAATACTATACTGTAGTGAACATGAATACACTTCAGCTACATCCAACAACCTAGTATCTGAAACATAATAGTGAAAAGAAAAAGCAAGTTGCATAATGGTAACTAGTGTTATTATATCCAGTGAAGTTTTCAAAAACATCCAAATGACGCAATTATTTAGGGACCAAAACGGAGGTAGTAACAACTATAAAAAGAAGAGCCAAAGGAAAGATGCTCTCAGAATTCACGGTGATGCCAACTTTGAGCAGAGAGGAAACTTTAGAGGAGGATCCAGGTCAGATGCACAGAGATTATACAGTAATAAGAACATGGTATTCTTTTGCAGCTACTCAATATCTAACAACAATAATTAGAACAACAGCTTAAAGGAGAAAATGCCACATGGTTTTATCGATTGCTGCTGAAAACACATTTGACAAAATTCAGCCAGCGTCCATACTTCATTCTGAGTGACTTGTGTCCCCTGGTGCCCAACTCAGGTAGAAAAGGCAGCCCCAGCTCAGAGTCCCCAATGCCCCCAAGTTAAAGAGAAACAGAAGGAAACTCCTTCCACACTTTAAAAGCCATTTATGAAAACCAACAGCCAACATCCTGCTTACCCTGACATGCTAGATGCCTTTTTTCTTCCCTAAGATTTATTTATTTACTTTATTTATATGCCACCCCCCTTGCTGTCTGTGTCCATTCGCTGGGTGATTCCCTGTGTCTGCTTCCTGCCTTCTCTTCTTATCCTTCTCCTCCGGTCTTCACCGGGATTCAATCCTAGGAACCTCCGATGTGGGAGAGAGGCACTCCACCTACGCCACCTCAGTTCCTGGTTTCTGGCATCCCTCATCTTGGCTCTCTTCTGTGTCTCTCCCTTGCTGGGTCATCATCTTGCTGCAAGGTTCAGTGGGACCTGGCTCGCCGCAGGTGTACGGGCTGGTGGCTCGTCTGCACACCTTCCATTTTTATATTACCAGGAGGTCCCGGGGAGTGAACCCCGGTACTTCCATATGGCAGACGGAAGCCCAACCGTTTAAGCCACATCCACGCCCTGCTAGATGTCATTTCTACCCACATTAGGAACAAAACCAGGATAATTACTCAACATTGTTCCAGAGGTTCTAGCTAAAGCAAAAGGCAAAGAAAATCAAGTAATTGGCATACTGACAATTTTGCAAACTGTATGACCATTAAAAAAAGGTTTATTTTTTTTAACTATCAGAATTTATAAGATAAATTTATAAGATAAATCTGGAGCTCAATTGGTAGGGTGCCAGTTTACCACATAGGAGGCCCCGGGTTTGGTTCCCAGGGCCTGCTCGAGCGGGCGGACCGCCTTGAGAAGGCAAGCCGCCACGGGCATGGCAAGCCCCCGCAAGCAGGCAGGCAGCCACGCAGTGAGCTGACTTGGCGGGTCGCCACAGCGGGGGGAGACAAGCAGACACAGAAGAATGCAAAAATGAGCCCAGCAAGAACAAGCAGAAAGGGGGGGATATATAATAAATAAAAAATAAATCTTTAAAAAAAAAATCAGTGAGGGAACCAGCTGTGGCTCAATTGGTAAGACCCTGGTTTACCACATGGGAGGCCCCGGGTTCGGTTCCGGGGCCTCCTTGAGAAGGCAAGCCACCTCGAGCAGGCAAGCGGGATGCTGCAGTGGGGGGAGACAAGCAGACACAGAAGAACACAAAAGCAAAAATGAACACAGGAAGAACAAGCAGCAAGGGGGGGATATATAAATAAATAAATAATAAAAATCTTTTTAAAAATCAGTGAGGAATGAGATGGAAAAAATATCCCATTCACAATAGTGACAAAAACCACAAAACACCTAGGAACAAATTCAACTGGAAAGTTATAAAAATCCTTATGAAGAAGTTATAACATCTTATTGGAGGATCTAAAAGAAATCTTGAACAAATGGAAAACCATTCTGCATTGTCTGGGGAGATTTAATATCACAAAATGTCAACCCTCCCAACACTTACATCTAAATTAAAAATTCCAATGTTTTTTTTTTGGGGGGGGGGTAGGGCAGGGATGGGGGAGAAGTGGATAAAGTGATTTTAAATTTCATGTGAGAGGGGGTTGTGGGAGGGGTGGGGGATGGCATATGGGTACTCCTGGAATCTCTGTGTAACATGTGTGTAATCAATGAAACCTAAAAATGTACATATATATAAAAAATAAATAAAAAAATTAAAAAAATAAAAAAAAAAAAAAATTTCATGTGAGAGAACAAATTCTAAAAATAGCCTGGAAATTAGTTAAAAAAAAAAAAAGATTGATCCATCTAGATGCTGATGACTCCCAAAATTATACTTTCAGCTGAGACCTTACCCTCACATCAAACTCGCCTGTCCAATTGACTATGAGAAGGCTCTACTGGCAAGTCTAAAGGGAATCTCAAACCCAACAGGTATCCAAAACTAAATGCCTGATCTCCCCCAAATCTCCCCCCACCCCAATCTTCCCCAACTCCAAAAATAGCAATTCTATTTTTCCACCAGCTCAGCCCAAAAACGGTTGTGTTATCCTTTACTCTTCTTTCTCATAAATCCCTGTCTAGGGGAGCAGATGTGGCTCAGGCAGTTGGGTGCCCACTTCCCACATGGGAGGTCCCAGGTTTGGTTCCCAGTGCCTCCTAAAGAAGACAAACAACAAGCAGATATTGAGCAAAAACAATGAGCAGGGAGCAGATGTGGCTCCAGCGGCTGGGTGCCTGCCTCCCACATGGGAGGTTCCGGGTTCAGTTCTTGGTGCCACTAAAGAAGACGAGCAGGCACAGTGAGCAGACAGACAAGGGAGCCATCTCAGGGGAAAAAGCAGACAACGAACAACAACAACAAAAAAAGGAGAAAGACAATGAGCAAACAACAAGCAGATAGTGAGAAAAAAACAAACGAGCAGGGAGCAGATGTGGCTCAAGCAGTTGGGCACCCGCCTCCCACATGGGAAGTCCCAGGTTCAGTTCCCCATGCCTCCTAAAGAAGAAACAGACAACAAGCAAACAAGTAAAAACGATGAGCAAGGGAATCAGCTGTGGCTCAATTTTGGTAGGGCTCTGGTTTACCACATGGGAGGCCCCGGGTTCAGTTCCTGGGGCCTCCTCGAGAAGGCAAGCCGCCACACAGTGAGCTGACTCAGCGGGATGCCGCAGCAGGGGGAGACAAGCAAACACAGAAGAACGCAAAGCAAATGAACACAGCAAGAACAAGCAGCAAGGAGTGGGGGAATATATAAATAAATATATAAATAAATATATAAATAAATAAAAATAAATCTTTTTAAAAAAATGAGCAAACAGACAAGGGAGCCATGGGGGAGTGGGCAGGAATCCCCATCTAACCTATCAGCAAATCCCACTAACGCAGCCTTCAAAATTCTCACCAGCTCCACCGCTACCCACAGTCAAAGACATCTCAGCATGAATGAACACTGTCATTACTGCACTCTACAGGAACTCCAACAGTCTGGCCCTTGTCTCCTCTCCTCACTTGCTCTTCCAGCCACAGTAGCCTCCTTGCTATTCCTCAAACATGCTCCCACCTCAGGCCCTTTGCACTGGCTGTCCCCTCTGCCTGAAATGCTCTTCCCCCAGATATCAACAGCACCCTTCCCTCACCTTCTTCAGATCTTGCTTCAAATGTCATCTCATCGGTCTTTCCCTGGCTTTTCCAATTTAAAGTAGAATCCCCAACCTCCTTTCTTTAATTTTCTCCATCAATCTCTGACTTTATTATCTCCCCCACACTAGACTCTCAGTTCCACAAGGGCAGGTACTTTGTTTGCTTCGCCCATGGCCATAGCCCCAGGGCTTGTGTGCCATATGCATTTCTGAGTTGAAGGAGTGTACAAATGAATATAAAGCCATTGAATTTAAAACATGGTTTTGGCTCCAGCTGTAGATGAATAAATCATTGGAAGAGGACAGAGTTCAGAGGGAAAGAATAAAGTGGAATGTAAATAATGGCCAAGGGACTTCATTATTTAATAAATGGGGCTGCTATAGGTGAATTTCCATCTGTGTAAAAACAAAACCACCACCAAAAACAACAAAGCTTGACTCCTGCCTTAAGACTTATATTAAAAAATATTCCAGATGGACTGGAGGTTGGCGTAATAAATAAGAAATATTGCAATAAAATGAAAAAGAAGGTTTGTGGGAGGGAAGGGTGGATTTTCTTAAGAATGATAGGAACCCCAACAACCTGAAAATGTTTGCCTTCCCAGCAACACCATAAACCAAGCAAAAAGGTCAAACAACTCAGAAGGAAAATGCACCAAAGGTGTGAACAGGTTATTCACTGAAGAGGAGACCCAAGTAGCTTCAGGTGCTCTGCCTCCCTGGCTGGCCTCGGCTGCCCAGGAGAGGCTGATCAGCTGGGAACCACGTTGCTTCAAGGAAAATCACCTGGAGACTGCTATTCAAAAATATAAAATATGCAACTTTCTTTCTAGGTCTTCCACCAGCCAACCGGGGGATCTGCTTCATCTGTACTATGGAATAATTGGCAGCCGCCAAAAACAATAATTTCCCGCTTTCTGCTGGGGGTGTGGGTCAGCCGCTGGGTCCCCGTTAACCTTGCCTTTGAGACTCCCCTACGATGTGAGGGGACCCCTGGGGCCGCCGCCCCCAGGCCGGCCTCGCGCCCCCGGGACCGGTCACCGTGCCCCCATCCCGGCCGCTGCTGGGGTACCCGCCAGCACCTGCTGCAGACGCCCTCCCTACCGTGCACTGAGCGCCGCAGCAGGTTCGCGGCCCCGCCAAGCCCGGCACAGGAGCACGCAGGCGCCGTTGCGCGCCAGCCTCGAGGGGTCCCGGAGAAGCGCGGGGGCGGGGGCGCTCTCCCGGGTGACAACCGTTGGCGGCGGGGAGAACGGTCAGCGTCCGGGCAGGATTGAGCGTTGGCCGCCCCCAAGGCCCTGGAGAGAGATGGCTGAGGCCTGGGCATTGGCCGCGTCCTCTGGGCCAGGTGAGACCTTAACATCCCTCGGGCCGTGTGGGATTGTGGTAACCGGGGCTTTGAGGGTGGGGCCCTCCAAAGCGCCCTTTTAAGTAGCGCTTCTCCTCCCTTGGCCACCCCAGTGCCCCAAACCCAACCTCGTGATAGATTGGTTTAAATGCTGGGGCTCTGGGAAGAGGTGCGAGCCCAGAGCTTCCGTTGAGGAGGGGCTGCAGCTGGTCTCAGCTTCCCAAAAAGCCTGCGGACGCTGGGGCAGGGGGGCGCCCCGGGGAACCCCGGAGAGGCATCCCAGCAGAGTCCAGAGGGCAAGGGAGAGGAGTAGCAGTGGATCTTTTCCCCTCTCACTGGCCCAGGCTTGCCCCATGGGTATGAACTGCCCCCACCTTCCAGGCCTATTCCCCGTAGCTGCTGAGGCCCTTTTGAGCCCTAGGAAGCACCCGGAAGG
>PVKH010006166.1:6721-21407 GCA_004027955.1 Chaetophractus vellerosus
CGAGCAAAGGAGAAATGGGGAGCCCAAGAGAGTGAATAGAGTCAGACATATGACCTTTGGGATGAGTCAGCAGAAATTCAGCATTCTGCATTATTGTGAAGTCAACTGAGGTAAAAACTTATGAAATATTATGTATATTAAAACCACTGTGTAAATTAAATTAATAGCGTTGAACTCTAGAAAAAGTAACTCTACTTTGTAAAGTGTCTTTTCTCCAGGAAAAGAAGGAAATATTAGTCCCAGGAATATTTGTTTCTTGATTCAATAAATTGATTATCCACGAATGCACAAAAGGATAACGATTTATGGGTTTATGCATTAAAGTAACATGTTAATGTGAAAGGAGAGAAGGAATTAATTTAGATATGATATTTTTATATAGGAGTAGGAGGTTACAGGAGGACTACTGAATACAAATTCAGGCCATCCACCTCATTGATCACAGTGTCCAGAATCTCTTTTAACTTTTTACTTTTGTAAATATGGGGCTGCCATGTGTTTTCTGGTCCCTTAGCAATGGATTAGGTAATTTTATACATGGATTAGGTACTACAGAAAAGGCACCCCTTTTAATGTTTAACCCACTTGCACATTTTTTTCCACATGATATTTGATGGGGAAGCTTTGATTTATGCAAATCTTACCTGAGCATATCACTCCAGCATCCTGTTGGTGAGTACAGTTATGATTTTTCCACCCATCATGTTTGCAATTCCAAAGTGCTGCCTCATTGCCTTGACAAGAAACATGGTCCATCCAAATTGTTCCAGAACCTACACTGGAATTAGTCCATCCAGTAGCTTTGATGGTAGTTGGACATCCCAGCTACCTACAAATCACAGTGACCTCGTCATGTCCCAGCTGTTATTACACACCGTTCCCCACTCCTCCTGGACTTTCACCTCCACTCTCCCAGTACACCAGTTTTCGCCAGCCACTAGCCTCAGCACCTTGTCTGTTCCTCCTGCAGCTTTTGGTCAAGACAGCAGTTGGTCATGGTCACAAAGAGCAAATAGAGAATTACTATACTTCAGATTACTTATTTATCTTTCAAAGCCATATTTGAGAACCATTCTTGGCTCATTCATAGTGCAATAGGAGAATGCTATTTCATAGCCATTTAAATGTAAATGTCAGCATCATATTCTTAAAAATAAACAATGACCTAAAATCAATAAAGCTAAGTAACAAGACATTATATGGTATCTTCATTTATTATTGACTGCTAAACTTTGTGAAAGGCAAAATACATAATCTCCAAGGAGAGTTTACTATTTAAAGTAGATACAACAAAATTTTATAGGAATGAGCTACATAAGTTTCTCCAAAATCCTAAAGTCAATAGGAAGAATTCTGATAGTGGATCTGAAGATGAAAAGGACAATTGTAAGTGCTTCAAACCTGATCTCACACATGTAGGTAGCACAGCATGGATTTTAGAAGCACTAGTTGAATCTGGCTGAAACTTACCTATTTAAATGGAAATTAAGGTGTAAACACTTTTCTTTTATCATGAAATAATCCCTTCTTCCTCTGCCAAGATAAAACTGTTTCAGCTAACTCACTGTCACTATTTTAAATGGATTTAGGAAGAAAGTGGTCCCACAGATATATCCCTGGTCTATCTCTTTCAATACACTTTTATATAAGTTCCATTTTGCCCCAATAATTCTCAAGGGTCTGGTCCTCTGTATCTTCCATGTTTTTCACCTAGAGATTATTTCCAATCTTTAAGTAAAATGCATTTTTTCCCCTGTGAGAGTTTATTTCTTATTGGGAGAAGCCATACTAATACATTGTTCATTCATTTGTCACATGGTTAGGTCTGTATGGTATGTTTATAATATCTGATCCTTGAATCCATACAGCATGTTACCTATCCATCCTTCAGGAAGATTATTTCTTTTTTAATAATTAATGTAAGAGTGTGCTATGGTTTCAAGTAAATTTGACAAAGTACTCACCAAGAGAAACAGGGATTCAACAGGCACTGATAAGTAAGAACACGAAAATAATGAAAGGACTCAAATGGACAAAACATCTAAGTCTGGGAGAAAAAGAAAGAAGGCAGAAGTTTAGTTTTATCAAAAAGAGATTTTGGAGAAGACAGATGGCTTCAGAGATTTGGGATTAACAGAAAAGGTCAAACCAAGAGAGAAAACCTTACCTTTTAAAAAGAAAAGCAGACAACTAAAATTCACACCCAGGATCATATAGTCTTAATGAGATAGATTTACAAGTATCATATCTATAGGCAAATTAGGGGTGGGGAATTAGTAGAAAATTGGGGGAAAACAAGAATTACAAGGGAATGGCTTAAAACGGAATCAATGAATTTTAAAGTGGGCAATTCTTCCTGCAGGCACTGGGTAGTTTCCTTCAGATTTCTACATTCCTTTAATTCTTCAGTATTTAACTATTGATATCCCCATCTTCAAACCCACCTGGTCCACCTGATAGATGGTAAATTCATGAGGGATGGCTTATATTTATTCTGTTCTCCATAGCTTCAGCTGTACCTGGCACAATGACCTGCTAAATAGCAATCACTGAGCCAAATATTGGATCAGATCATTTCCAGAGTGATCATAAAACAGTCTTTAATGCTGATTTCACTCTCATTTCTCTTACTCTAACTCAAAAACATTTTAAGGGTAAAAATGCTAGAAGAGTTTAACATGCCCAAATAAATCATGAAATAGACCTCAGAAGTCAGGGTTATTATTCTAAATTTCTTTCAGGTGATCAACTTTCAATCAATGTTTACTTCTACATGTTCTTTCTTTTGCAAAGACTATGTTCTCTTATACTCCATATAGTTTAGGTCATTTCAGTTCCTCAGGTACTTTTACCTGATACCCATTCTCATCCCATCTCTAAACTTCATTTTGGAATCTATGCCAGAAGAAATAAACTGCCATATGAACCTAATGGCATTTTCACATTTCTTCCTTTCCTTATACAACCACCTGTGAATCACATCCACTGACAGAATAATTCTATATACCATCTAAGGGAAAATATAGAATAAATAAGAAACATTTACCAGAAGATCCATAGTCCTCATGTAGCACCATTCTCGGTTTGTCCAGTGAAAAGTTTTATGATTTCAGTGATTCCCAAATCTTGCTGTATTGTTTTGCTAGAAATTTTCTCCTAAAGAAGAACTATAAGAATTATGACAATCACTTCACCCTATATAAACAAATATACTACCAGAACAACTATTCAACAGGCAGAAACTGTTTGAAACAACTATTTTTATACCTTGGAAGCCAGTAGAACACTGCATACCATCCAGGGAAGAATGGAAGATCAGTAAATTGCTCACTCTGCAAGGCAGTTACTGGAGCCCATCCCCTGTTCACATGGCAGGCCAAAATGAGGTCTAACAGCTGGCTAGCTCACTGCTGAAAGAAAGTGACATAAACATCCTCTTCCTCAAGACCAGGGGTGGGCATGGCCAATTGCTGATCACATTTTTTATTAGAAACTTTGAATCACTGGGGACCTGGCTCTGAGGAAGGCCATTGTTACAACCAGCCCTGGATAAAGGTGGCAAGGGAGGAAACTTAAACACACTATACTTCCTCATGGCTGAGGGGAACAGTTAGTTGAAAGGTTACATTTGCTGAGCAGGTCAAGAAAGCTCATCATTGGGAAGATCTTGCTGCCCTTCTTGGTCACCTCCCCAGGGCACTTTGTTGCTGGTTTGTGTCTCTTTTATAGGTCTCTGGCCCTGTTTTGACTGGGAAAGATTGACTTGGGAAAGTCATATCCAGGGTGCCCTTCCTTCCAGAATTTGCTCTCCAAGCAAAAGCAGGTTGAAACAATGAAAGGAGTATAAAAAAACAATAGAGGCAACAGTCTGGGACAAAGGCCAGCCAGCTTCAAACACCTGGAAAAGGAGGTCTGTCTCCTGGGAAACAGAGGGGACAACCAAACTCCTGTAAACAGGGGGCTCCAAAACAACTAACAAGCAAAGTCCAGGACAAGACAGAGGCCCAGAAAGATAAGGAAAGCATGCATACTGCCTTTGCCTTGGGCAAACCTTCCCAATAGGAGGACTGAAGCTCAGCAAAATCTCTGTCTTACCACAAGCTTGTTACAAAACCAAGAAACAGACATCTCAGGGAATAAACCCTAGCATTAACATTTTAAAATATTGAAACATAAGGTGTGTAACAAGAGTGTAAGACAAAGAAATAGGAAATGATTGCTTATCCAGAGGAAGAGGATAAAGATTCACAAAACACCAGTGAAGAAGACCAGAATGTGGACATACTGAACAAGGCCTTTTAAAAAACAATCTTAAAAATGCTCAAGGAGAGGAAGGAAAATTACAGAGAAAGAACTAAAGGATATCAGGAAAACAATGAATGGGTAATATGAGAGTATTTGTAAAGAAATAAAAATTTTAAAAATGAACCAACAGAACTACTGAAGTTGAAGACTATGATGACTAAAATGAAAAATGCCCGGGAGGGTTCCAAGAGTAGAATGGGGAGAGGATGTGTCTCAAGCAGTTGAGCACCTGCTTCCCACATGGGAGGTTCTGGGTTCAGTCCTCAGTGCTCCTAAAAACAACAACAACAAACAACAAATAAATGGAAAAAAAAAAAAAACAACAACTTGGGGGATCCCGATGTGGCTCAGTGTTTGAGTGCTGACTTCCCACATATGAGGCCCTGAATTTAATCTCTGGCCCCAGTACCTAAACAACAACAAAAAAACCCCCAGCAGATTAAACCTGGAAGAAGAAAGAATACGGGAACTTAAAGACGAGACAATGGGAATGATTTAGGCTGAGGAGCAGAAAGAAAAAAGAATTATAAAATGCAAAAATCATTTTTAAAAACCACTGGGACATGACATCATCAAGCATACCAACATAAGGATCATTAGAGTCCCAGAAGAAGAAGAAAGAAAGGGGAGGAGGAATATTAAAAGAAACAGTGACAGGGTACTTACCAAACTTAGCAAAAGGTGTGAACATGCACATCCAAGATGTCCAGAGAACAACAAACAGGATAAACAGGAAGAAAAATTTATCCCATCATATATTGATCACGCTATTAAATGCAAAGGAAAAGTTGCAGTACGAAAGTAATGTGTTATGTACAATTAGATAGAGTGCCAATTTCTCATTAGAAACCATGGAGGCAAGAAGGCAGTGGGTTGTAATACTTAAAGTGCTGAAAGAAAACAACTACCTGCCAAAAATTTTATATCTGGTGAGGATCTTTCAAAAACGAGGGAGAATTATGATATTTCCAGATAGACAAAGTTGAGTGATTTATCACCACTAGAGTTGACCTACAAGCAATGCTAAAAGGAGTTCTTAGATGGAAAGGAAAGGACAGGGCACAGTGGTTCAAAGGTGCATAAAGAAATAAAAACCTCTGGTAAAGTTAACCATTTGGCATTGTATTGCATTGTTTGGTATGCAACTCTACTTCTTATTACCAACGATGGTAAACTGCAAATACATAAAAAGTAATGATAAGGAGGAACTAGAAAAAGTACAGCAAACTAATCCCAAACAATGCCAAAGGAAAGAAACAGTAAAGATCAGAGCAGAGATAAATGAAATCAATAACAAAAAGACAATAGAGGGAATCAACAAAACCAAAAGTTGTTTCTTTGAGAAGATCAACAAAATCAATAAACCCTTAGCTAGACTGACAAATAAAAAAAGTGAGGAGACACAAATAAATAAAATCAGAAATGAGAGGAGAGGCAGTACCACACACCCCACGGACAGAAAAGAGATCATAAGAGGATACTATGAACAACTGTATGCCAAAAAAACTAAACAAAGTAGAGGAGATGGCTAAATTTCTAGAAACACACAAACCACCTACACTGATCCTAGAAGAAATAAAAGACCTCAACAAACTAATCATAAGTGAAGAGATTGAAACAGTCATCAAAAACCTCCCAAAGCTAAAAAGCCCTGTACAGATGGCATCACAGGTGAATTTTACCAATCATTTAAAGATGATCTGATACCAGTCTTGCTCAAGTTCCTCCAAAAATTTGAACAGGAAAGAACACTACCAAACTCATTCTATGAAGCCATTATCACCCTAATACCAAAACCAGATACTGATACTACAGAAAAAGAAAATTACAGGCCAACATCTCTAATGAATATAGATGCAAAAATCCTCAACAAAATACTTGCAGAATCCAAAAGCACATTAAAAGAATTATACACCACAATCAAGTGGGTTTTATCCCAGGTATGCAAAGGTGGTTCAACACAAGAAAATCAATTAGTGTCATAAACCACACTGATAAGCTAAAGAAGAAAAATCACATGATCTTCTCAATTGATGCAGAAAAGGTGTTTGACAAAATACAGCACCCTTTATTTATAAAAACATTCCAAAAGATAGGAATAAAAGGAAGCTTTCTCAATATGCTAAGTGCATATATGAAAAACCTATAGCTAGTAATGTACTCAAAGGTGACAGACTGAAAGCTTTCCTGCTGAGATCAGGAACAATAAAGGATGCCCACTCTCACCAGTTATTCAATATTGTGCTAGATGTTCTAGCTAGAGCAATTAGGCTAGATAAAGAAATAAAATGCACCTAAATAGGAAAGGAATAAGTAAAACTTTCTCTATTTGCTGATTATATGATCCTATGTCTATACTCCTGAAAAATCCACCAAAAAAACACCCAGAACTAATAGATGAGTTCAGCAAAATGGCAGGATACAAGATTAATATGCAAAAATCAATAGTGTTTCTATACACTACCGATGTGAAATATGAGAAGGAAACTCGAAAAAAATTCCATTTGTAATAGCAACTAAAACAATCAAACATTCAGAGAAAAAACTTAACCGAGGACATAAAGGATCTGTAATCAGAAAACTACAAACATTGCTGAAAGAAACTGAAGAAGACTTAAATAAATAGAAGGACATTCTGTGTTTATGAATTGGAAGACTGAATATCATTAAGATGTCATTTCTGTCCAAACTGATTTACAGATTCAACATAATACCAGTGAAAATCCCAACAGCCTTCTTTTGCAGAAATGAAAAAAAAAAACAAAAAACAGTTATCTAATTTATTTGGAAGTGTAAGTGGCCCCATAATCTAAAAATAAGATCTTAAAAAAAAAAGAACAAAGTTAGAGGACTATCACTTTTGGACTTTAAAACATATTACCTAGCTACAGTGGTAAAAACAGCATGGTACTGGCATAAAGACAGACACATTGACAAAGGAATTGAATTGAGAACTCAAAAAAAACAGACCCTCACTACAGTCAGGTGATTTTTAACAAGGCAGTCAAGCCCTCCCAGCTGGGCCAGAACAGTCTATTTAACAAATGGTGCTGGGAGAAATATATATCCATATCCAAAATAAAGAAAGAAGACCCTTATCTTACACCTTATACAAAAATTAACTCAAATGGATCAAGGACCTATATATAGAAGTGACTACCATAAAACTTGTAGAAGAAAATGTAGGAAAACATCTTCAAGATCTTGTGGTAGGTGGTAGTATCTTAAACCTTACACCCAAAGGATGAGCAACAGAAGAAAAAGTAGATCAATGGGGCCTTCTCAAAATTCAACACTTTTGCACCTCAAAGGACTTTGTCAAAGGGGTGAAAAAGCAGCTGAATCAATGGGAGAAAATATTTGGCAATTACATATCTTATATGGGCTTACTATCCATGTTGTACAAAGAGAGCATACAACTCAACAATAAAAGGACAAACTACCCATTAAAAATGGGCTATTCTTGTTGCTCAAATGTGGCCTCTCTCTAAGCCAAACTCAGCATATGAATGTATTACCTTCCTCCCAATGTGGGACATGACTCCCAGGGATGAGCCTCCCTGGCAACGAGGGATTACTACCAGGTGCCGACTGGCAATATGACTGGAAAAAGACCTTGAATAAAAGGGGGAAAAGGTAAAGACAAATGAGTTCATATGGCTAAGAGACTTCAAAGTGATTCAGGAGGTCATCCCAGTGGTAACGCTTACACAGACCTCAGTAGGCTCTCATAGAACACCAAAGTGGATATCATCCCAAATAGAGGGGCTCCTGAGGTCTCTGGATTCACCCAGGTTCTATATAAGGGAGGATAGTTCCAGAGACTGATGCCTTATCAGTGGGCTCTACTTTGGAATCTATACTCCTGTGAGTGTCAGAGTTGGACTCAAATAAGTCCTCCCTGCACATGGTCCATCAGTCCCTTCTATTCAAACCTATATGTGGTGCTGGAGTTTGCAGGTGTACTTCCAGAGACTGGAGCTTTTGACCTGCCCATGTGCCAGCTGGGCCTGGAATCTCAGTGGTGCTGCAACTCCTACTCTATAGCTCAATGGACTCAACCAATACACCTGCTGGGGAGATGATGATGGACAATGACCATCCCAGGGAATGGAGAGAGTCTCCAGCTGCAGGCAGGATAATCCCATCCATCTTATCCATGAGATATAAGCCCTCTCTCACTTGGAGGTGGAGTGGACATCACCATCTCGGACTCCTCAGGATTGGGGGAAGAGCGATGGACTAGAGTGGACTGACTGGCATTCTGTTGTAGACATATTGTGATTCAAGCAATGGAAGAAAATACAGTGAGGTAGAATCAGCACTTTGGGGGCAGGGAGAGGGAAAAGCAGTTGTAATACAGGGGCTTTTTTGGGACTTGGGAATTATCCTGAGTGACATTACAATGACAGATATAAGCCATTTTACATATAACATGCAGAACTGTGTGGGAGTGAGAGTGGTCTACAACATGAACTGTAGTCTATGCTTAGTGGCAAAGCCCCAGGATGTGTATATACATTGCAGGTGATATGCCACACTAATGAACGATGTTTATGTGGGAAGTTGTGGGAGGTGTGGGAGGTGGGAATCCCTATAATTTTTGTGTAACATTTACGTAATTTAAGCATCTTTTAAAAAATAAAAAATGTACTTTAAAAAGTGGGCTAAAGACTTGAAAAGACAATTGTCCAAAGAAGAAATACAAATGGCAAAGAAAATCTTGAAAAAAATGTTCAGCATAACTAATGATTAGAGAAATCACATCCAAACTACAATGAGATATCATTTCATATATATTCGACTGGCCAGTATTAAAAAGTCAGAAAACTGTAAATGTTGGAGAGGACGTGGCAAGATAGAATTGCTTTTTCACTGTTGGTGGGAATGTAGAATGGTACAGTCACTGTGGAGGGCTGTTTGGCACTTCCTAGGGAAGTTGACTATAGACTTGCCATGTGACCTGAAAATCCATTAATAGGTATATATCCAGAAGAACTGAGAGCACAGACATGAACAGACTTTTGCACATCGATGCGCTTAATGGCATTATTCACCATTGCCAAAAGTTGGAAACAACAAAGGTGTCTATCAACTGATAAATGGATAAACAAATTGTGGTGTATACGCATGATGGAATATTATGCAGCGGTAAGAAGAAATGAAGTTTTTAAGCATATGACAACTTGGATGAAGCTGAAGGATATTATGTTGAGGGAAGCAAGCCAGATACAAAAGGACAAATACTGAATGATCATGCTATTATGAACTAAATATATTATGTAAACTCATGGAGTATAGGGCACCAGAACATAGAGAGAGGGTAAAGAATGGAAAGCTGAGAATTAATCTGTGCAGAATTGGTAAAAAGGTTGTTTGTAAATCTTTGGAAATGAATAGAAATAATGAAAGGATATCATGGTGTCTGTAACTAGCAGAGCTATTATATGGTATAGCAGTTTGGCATTGTTTATGAATTCCAAAAATAGATACTGGATTATGTTTGTGAACTGGTCAGTTCCTTTGGGCATGATAAAATTATGATTTGGACTTTGATTGGGCCACATCAGTAGGACGTTGAGTCCCTGCCCCTTGGTGGGTGGGGACTCACAGAGAAAACGACAGGGCAGAGGAGGAATTAGAGTTTTTGAGCTGGAGCCCTGGGAAGTAAACATGCAGAAGAATACAGAGGAATAGAGATGGCTCCATAGACATGGCAGAGGCTCCAGGAAGAGAGAGACCCTGATAGTCTACAGCTGACCTTTTGGAGAGAACAGAGCAGCTGAGCCAGGAGAGAAATGAGCCCCAGGAGAGAGATGAGACTTATCCCAGCCTACAGCTGATAGTGGAAGAAGCTGGGACCACAGAGCCTTAAGAGGAAAAGGAAGGCTGGACCCTTGCAGACATTGACAGCCATCTTGCTCCAACACATGGCAACAGGCTTTGGTGAGGGAAGTAGCTTATGCTTTAAGGCCTGGTAACTGTAAGCTTTTATCCCAAATAAATATCCTTTTATAAAAGCCAACAGATTTCTGGTATTTTGTAGCAGCACCCCTTTGGCTGACTAATACATATGGGTATGACAGTGGTTGAAAGGGAAAGTCTAAGGTCATGTATATTGCTAGAAGGAAAGCTAAAAACTGTTATATTGGACTTATAGTAAACCTCACATAAAATTGAATATGCATGATATTACATATATAAGACAGATTTTACAAAATATACATACAAATATACTATAGGGAAGGAAAAAGAATAGCACCTATGTATAGCAGGGGATGCATACAGAGTTTGAGAGGTGATGAGTTTTGTTTGCTTGTTTGTGT
Source organism: Chaetophractus vellerosus (assembly GCA_004027955.1). Taxonomy (NCBI): domain Eukaryota; kingdom Metazoa; phylum Chordata; class Mammalia; order Cingulata; family Chlamyphoridae; genus Chaetophractus; species Chaetophractus vellerosus. The sequence continues at coordinate 17,353 of PVKH010006166.1, forward strand.
GCTTTTGTTTATTATTATAATTGGAATAATGAAAGTGCTCTAAGAGTGGTTGAAGTGATGAATGCACAAATATGTGACTACCCCGAATACCACTAATTTTACACTTTGGATGGATTTATGCTTTATTAATATGTATAATATATTTGATTTTTTAAAATATAGTTATGAGAGACAAAGATGGTCATTATATACTGATAATAGGGCCAATTAAAAAGAAGATGTAACAATTATATAAGTAAATATATATATTCATTGAATAGAGCAACAAAATATATGAAGTAAATACTAACAGATTCAAAGAGAGAAACTGATGGAGGAGGAAACTTTAACATACTACTCTCAATAATGGGTAGAATAACTAAACCACCTATACAGATACACTAAACCAACTACACCTAGCAGATATATATAGAACCCTGCACCCAACAAAAACAGAATCAAATTCTTATCAAGTGCCCATGGATCATTCTCCAGGATAGACCATATGTTAAGTCACAAAACAAGTTTCAATAAATTAAAAAATATTGAAAGCATTCAATGTATATTCTCTGACCACAATGGGATGAAGCTGGAAGTCAATTATAAAGGAAGAAAGGGAAAATTCACAAATATGTCAAAATTGCTCTTAAACAACCAATGTATTAAATAGAAAATCAAATGTGAAATTAGGAAGCATCTTTAGATAAGTGAAAATAAAAACACAGCATTCCAAAACTTATGGAATATAGCAAAGACAGTGCTGTGAAGGAAATTTATCGTTCTAAATACACTAAAAAAGACTTCAAATCAGAGGCCTAACCTCAAAAGTGGAAGAACTAGAAAAAGAGGAGCAAAATAAACCCAAAGCTAGCAGAAGGAAGGTAATAAGAAAGAACATAGCAGAGAAAAATTAAATCAAAACAAAGAAAAAATAGAGAGAATTAACAAAACCAAAAGTTAGTTCTTTGAAAAGATCAATAAAGATGACAAAACTTAGGTAGACTGACAATGTAAAAAAGAAAGAGGATACAAATAACAAAAATGAGGAATGAAAAATAGGGATATTACTTCTGTACTCAATGAAATTAAAAGTACTAGAAGAATCAGCAATGTTAGTTATACTCACTATAATATGTTGCCATCAACTCTATTCATTTCTACACTTTTACAGTAAACCTTTATCACCAGAGCTGCAATTAAAATACATTGTGAGTCTGTCAAAAAAGGAATATAAGAAGATGCTATGAACAACTGCATGCCAATAAATTAGATAACCTATATGAAATGGATAAATTCTTAGAAACACATAAGCTACCTACAGTGACTCAAGAAGAAATTGAAGATCTCACCAAACCAATTACTAGTAGAGATTGAATCAGTAATCAAAACCTGCCCAAAAAACAAAATCTCAGGACCAGCTGGCTTTACAGGGGAGTTCTACCAAACATTCCAAGAAGGTTTGACTCCAATTCTTCACAAACTCTTCCAAAAAATTGAAAAGGTGTGAACACTCCCTAACTAATTCTATAAGGCCAACACAACTCTCCTACTAAAATCAGATAAAGAAATCACAAAAATTAAATACCATATCTCTTATGAACATAGATGCAAAAATCCTCAACAAAATGCTAGCAAGGTGAACCTAAGAGTATATTAAAAGAATTACACAGTTATCAATGGGATTTATCCCTGGTGTTCAAGGTTGATTTAACATATGAAAACATATTAATTAAGACATCACATAACAGAATGAAGGGAAAAACACTACATGATCATCTCAACTGATGTGGAAAAGGCATTTGACCAAACACAGTACTACTTCTTGAGAAAAAAACTTTGAACACTAGGAATGAAAGGAAACATTCTCACCATAATAAAGTGCATATATGAAAAGCCCATAACTAGCATCTCACTTAAGGGTGAAAGAATGAAAGCTTTCCATCTGCCATCAGGAACAAGAAACTGAAGGCCAGTTTTGCAACTGTTATTGAATATTGTACCGGAAGTTCTTGACAGAGCAATTAGGCAAGGAAGAGAAATAAAAGGCTCAAAATCAGAAAGGAAGAAGTAAAACTTTCTCTTTTGTGGCAGTTTGAGATTATTTATGAAACCCAAAATGAGAAAGATTATGTCTGTAAACTGGTCTGTTCCTCTAGGTGTGATGCCCTTTGATTGTATTAGATTTGGTGAGAAGCCCCTAATTAAGTTTACTTGATAAAGTCAATTTAGGGCTTCTGATTGGTAAGGTATAACTCAAGTTGAGTCCCCACCCCCATGGCCTATATAAATGGACACTAACTCAAGAAAACTCACAGAAGAAGACACGGAAGAGGGGAGAACTTGGTCATTTTGGCCCTGCCATGTGACAGAACAGAGAAGGCTCAAACAACTAAAGCCCTGGGGAGAGATGAGCCATTGGCTTGATAGTTTGCTGCTGAAGAGAACAGAACAGCTGAGCAGCTGAGAAGGCCCGGAAAGAAATGCGCCCCTAGCCAAAGATTGATATAGGAAGCCCTGAGAGACATGGCAGAGTTCATCTACCATCTTGTTTCAAAAAGTGGCAGCTGACTTTGGTGAGAAAGTACCTCTTATGGTACCTTGAGTTGGACTTTCTATGGCCTTGGGACTGTAAGCTTTTACCCCAAATAAATACCTTTATAAAAGCCAACAGATTTCTGGTACTTTGTATCAGCACCACTTTGGCTAACTAATACACCTTTATTCAGACAACATGATCCTATATACAGTAAATCATGAAAAATCTACAATGAAGCTTCTAAAGTTAATGAATGCATTCACCAAAGTGACAGGATAAAAGATTGACACTCACAAATCAGTAGTGTTCCTATACACAAGCAATGAACAATTGGAACAAGAAATCAGGGGGAAAAATTCCGTTTTCAATAACATCTTTAAGAATCAAATATCTAGGAATACATCTAACCAGAGATATAAAAGACATTTACACAGAAAACTATAAAATATTGATAAAAGAAATGAAAGAAGACCTAAATAAATGAAAGGACATTACATGTTCATAGATCAGAAGACTAAATATTTTAAAATTTTCAATCCCACCCAAAGTGAATTATAGATTCAATGTAATTCCAATAAAAATTCCAATAACCTTCTTTGCATAGATGGAAAAGTCAATCATCAAAATATGGATGGGTAAGAGCCCCTGAGTAGTTAAAGTCATCTTGATGAAGAAGAATGAAGTTGGAAGACTCACAATTCCTGATATTAAAACTTATTACAATGGTTAGTAGCAATGTTTCAATATTTTTACATCAATTGTAACAAATGCACCATCTGCATGTAAAATGTTATTACTAAGGGAGAGGGGAAAAGGGGGAGGGTGTTGGGTATAGCGGAACCACCTGTATTCTCTATGTGACTTTTCTGTATACTAAAGCTCCTTTGAAAAAAAAATTGAAAAAAAAATAAGACATTGGGGGAATACGTGGAAGAAAATAACAAATGTTGGAGAAGATGCGGAGAAATAGGAACATACATTCACTGCTGGTGGCAATGTAAAATGGTGCAGCTGCTGTGGAAGCCATCTGGAAGTTTTTCAGGAAGCTAAGTGTTCTGGTCAGCCACAGGCGTGCCTTTTGAAATATACCAGATTGGTCGGTCTTTATAAAGGGTATTTATTTGGGGTAGAAGCTTACAGTTACCAGGCCACAAAGCATAAATTTCTTCCCATACCAAAGTCCACGTGTTGGAGTAAGATGGCTGCCGACGTCTCCAGGGTTCAGGCTTCCGGATTCCTCTGTTCCCGGGGCTGTGTTTCTCTCCGGGCTTAGCTTCTGTTTCCTTCACGAGTTCAGCTGTAGACCATGAGGCTTTCTATGCTTTGCGTCTCTCCACAAGGCCAGCTGTAGACTATCGGGCGAACGGCTCACTCCAACATCAGAACTGCTTCTCAAATCTCCTCCAAATCTCTGCTCTCAATCTGCTTCTATACTTGAGACCACGCCCACCGAGGGGTGGGGCCCAACGTCCCACTGACGTGGCAGTCAACGCCCTACTCATAACTCAATCATGCCCAGGTGAACAGATTAGTTTACAAG
>PVKH010006167.1:0-21318 GCA_004027955.1 Chaetophractus vellerosus
GGCAAAAAGCCGCCACGGGCAGGGTGAGCCACCTGCAAACAGAGCAAAGCCACCAGCGAACGGAGCAAAAGCCACCCGGGAATGGAAGCAGAGCCGCCCACAAGTGGGGCAAGCCGCCTGTGCAGCGAGCTGACTCGGCGCATCGCCGCAGCAGGGGGAGACAAAGCAGACATAGAAGAACACAAAAAATGAACACACAGCAAGAGCAAACAGAAAGGGGAGGGATATGTAACAACAACAACAACAAAAAGAAATGCAGAGTCGATCTGTGCACTCCCGGGGATAACAGGTCCAGACCCTGGGAAACAGGTCCAGACCGTGGGAAACGGGTCTAGACCGTGAGAAATGGGTCCAGACCGTGGGAGACAGGTCCAGATCACACACAGGTCCAAAGGGCAGGAGCCCGAAACACTGGGAGAACAGGGCTATAAGACAGCAGCTTATGGATACGTTTTCTAAAGCTGATTCTTTACCTTCTTTTTCTTGGTCCAAGTATCTCTTTATGTTTTCTGCTCTATCCATGTAATCAGAAATTTTTTTTCTGAGGTTATCTTTCTTTGCATCATCTTTGGTGCCTATAAATTTAAAAATACATTCTCAAGTTTTCAAACAGTTTTTCAATTTTGTACCAGCATTATTTCCAGTTTCTCCAGTTGCCCACAAATGTCCTATCCTTTAGCATGGTTTGCTTCAGTTCTAAAAAACACAGTTGGTAGGTTCAACTTTGGCTTGATTCTACAGGACTTCATCTTTTGACAAGGCATCTGAAAAATTTTATTTACGAGTGGGGGCTCTGATACTGTGATTCACCTCTGGGGACCCCAAATCTGGCAGGGTAAGAAAGGAGGCATATTACATGACAAACCAAGTCTGAGCACTGTTTTGTCCTAATTACCTATAAGTTTGGAAGTTTTAGCATCATCAAAAGATAGCAAACGGTATATAACTTTCCTCCACAAAGCCACTTCTCTTCCAGACTTCCCCATTAGAGTTAATGCTCATTTTCCCAGTCACCCCCAAAATGTAAGTTATCTTAGAGGATACATTATTAATAAAACCTTACCCCAAGGCCCCCTCTTCAACCCAATCAGTCACCAAATCACTTACTTCCTTCTTTCCTTCCCTTTAGTATTGCTCATATTTTCCACAATAATTTCATTTTTAACTCAGTGTTAAATGTTTTATTTTGAAATATTTTAATATTTATGTTGCAAAAATAGTACAGTTCCCTTCACCCACATTCCTCTGATGTTAACATAACACATAAAGTAAAATTACCAGAGCCAGGAAATAAACATGGATACAATCCCGTTAACCCATCCACAAACCTGATTAGAATTTCATCAGTTTTCCCACTGAAGTTCTTTTTCTGGTCCAGGTCCCATGCTGCACTTAGTTGTTATGTGTCCTCAGTCTCCTCCAATTTGTGACAGTGCCTCAGTCTTTCTTAGCCTTTTATGTCCTTGACACTATGAAAAGTCTTGGTCAGTTATTTTGTGGAATGCTTCTCCTTTTGGGTCATCTAATATTTTCTTATTTGATGAGGTTAGGTGTTTTTGGCAAGAGAATCACAGAAGGGACATGCCCTTCTCAGTGGGTACAGGCTGTTGACGTGTCGTATTACTGGTGATGTAGACTCTGATCACTTGGTTAAGGTGGAATTCCGCAGCTTTCTCCACTGTCAAGTCATTAATTTCTCCTTTGTAATTAATAGGTATTTTGTGGGGAGACACTTGTAGACTGCAAATATCCTATTGCTCATTCCTTTGCCCACCATCCACTGCTGGTTCTTGCCTGCAGGAATTACAGTGATTTTTGCCAAACAGTGATTTTCAATTGCTATCATGCCTTCTAAATTTGTTAATTGGGATTCTACTGTAAAGAAGACCATCCCTTCTCCCCCATCTATTTACTTGTTCTCTTTTTTCTTTATCTCAGTAGACTCATGGATATTTATTTGATTCTTCGGGTTATAATCCAATACTGTCATTATTTTCTTGCTCAAATATTATCAGCTTTGGCTTTCGAGCTCCATCACATTGGCTCCTGTGTCCTCCTGACATGGCCCCATCTTTTGAGCACTTCCTTACTTGAGGACTCAAGATGCTCTAAACCAGGGGTTCTTAACCAGGGGTCCGTGAGCTTGAACTGAAATTCAAAAAAAACATTACTCTTGTGGGGACGTGTTGGTGTGGGTGTGATATATTTATTAAATAATAGACAGTATAGTGTTGACTTAGTAAGGGGTCCGTGGTTTTCACCTGACTGGCAAAGGGGTCCGTGGAACAAAAAAGGTTAAGAACCCCTGCTCTAACCTCATCTTATTTTCCCTGCCTCAGCCCTGGAGTCAACCATTTTTCCAAGGAGCCCAGTTCCTTTTACTAGAGAATGATGTTGAGAAACCGAACTCTGGGCATTCGGTGTTCTCGTCACTACCTGTGGAGGTGGGGGTGGGGGAGGGGTGTTCCATCACTACTTATAGACCCTCTCAGCCAACCAAGCTAGGATATGTAGGTTTACTACACACACATGCATCTATTCATTTCTGTGTCTATCCATCTGTGTATACTTATATGAAAAACCATGAGCTCTGGGGAGCAGATGTAGCTCAGTGGCTGAGCACCTGCTTCCCATGTATGAGGTCCTGAGTTCAATCCCTAGTACCTCCTAAAAAACAACAACAACAAAAAAAAAACAACTTCATGCTTATACCTGTAATTCCACAGGGTTCATTCTAGCCTTTCCCCTTTCCTTATTTGTCACTTTTTTCTTATTATCCACAATATAGGTACTTACTTGTTCAATCCTAGTATATACTTAATGTACTTTCAGCATTCCTAACGCATTCACTGTGAGAAACAAATCTACCAACTAGAAGACAATACAGTATTTGTGCATTATTGTTTTGCAGAGAGTTAAAGTACTATTACCAAACATACTTAGGTTACCTATTTTCTTCCCCACCTGGGCTGTATTACAAATGGGTAACTCAGAGCAGTGCCACACTCTCTTCACACGGGCTAACCCATTCCCATCACCCCTTCTCCACGCCTTTTCCAACAGACTTTAATTAATCAACTCATTCAGTTCTGGCTTTATCTTGCCTGTATTTCATTGGAACAAAAGAGTAGATACATGAATATTTTTTCTTTTCTTTTCTTTACCTGAAAGATAGCATACCAAAGATATTCTTGGTCCTTTGGTTTTTTTTCACTCAACAGTATATCCTGGAAACCACTCCCCATCAGTTCATAAAGCTCTTCCTCCTCCTTTGTCTCAGCAGCATAACAGCCCACTGCACTGACAGACCATAGTTTATTCAACCACTTTCCCACCCATGGGCTTTTAGGTTGTTTCCAACGTTTGACTGATATCGATATAGTCACTCAAATCTTTCCATTTCAAGTCCTTCAACTGCCAAAGTCAATAGCATGCAAGCCCCTACTTCCTTATGCCTATACTACAGTAGCACAAGAAAATCCTAAACTATCCGTAACTCTCTGGTGAGGTGATGTGAGAACTCATACTCTTCCACTAGGTTGATATATGCTCCTCCAAACACAAAAACCTTGAAGCTTCCTATCTTTTTGCCAGGATTAAGTCATTGATCTCTTTATGAAGGGGTAGTAGTTAACAGCAACATCTCTGAGTCAGACTGTTTTAGTTCAAAACCTGCTTTACCATTTTGGCTTAGGTGACTATTTTAGTTTCCTAGGCTGCTTAAGTAAATACCATGAAATGGGTCGGTTTAAACAATGGGAATTTATTTGCTCACGGTTTGAGGCTGGGAAAAAATCCAAGTCAAGGCATCATCAAGGCGATGCTTTCTTCCCGAAGACTGTGGCATCCCAGGATTGGCTGCTGGCGATCTTTGGTCCTTAGCTTGTCATATGGCAAAGTACATGGCAGTGTCTCCTGGTCTCTCCCTTCTCTTCGGGGTTCCATTGATGTTCAACTTCTTGCTTGCTTTGGCTTTCTCTCCATGTCTGAATTTCATTCCTCTTATAAAGGACTCCAGGAATAGAAATTAAACCCATTCTGGGCCACACTTTAACTGAAGTAACCTCATCAAAAGGTCCTGCTTACAATGGGCTCACCCCCACCGGAATAGATTAGATTTAAGAATATGTTTTTCTGGGGCATATACAGCTACAAACTATCACAGTGACCATGGCCAGTTATTCATTCAACCTCTCCATATCCTCAGCCATGGCATGGAAATAGTAACAGTACCCCACACAGTTGCTGAGATGATTATAGAAGAGCCTAGCATGTAGTAAATATTCAATAAATGTAAGCCACCCTTATAATTTTCATCCTTGTAATTCTTTCCACTCTTTTCCATATAACTCACTCTGGGCTTCCTTTAGATCTACACTTTATCTAACTCCTCATTTCTTTTTTTTTTTTTTTTAATTTATTTATTTACTTCATTTTTCTTTATTTACCATCAGCCCATCCCACCTCCAGATGATTCTCTCCTCTGTCTACTTACTGTTTTGCTCACCTTCTCCAGGAGGCACCGGGAACCAAACCCAGGCCCTTCCACCTGAGAGGCGAGTGCCCAACGGCCTGAGCCACATCTGCTCCCCATTTCTTAAACTCTGTTGTTACTCTGCTATTGCCTATAACATGCTCCATTTTCCCAACTCCTGTCAAAACCTAACAAAACAAAACAACAATCTTTCCTCAATCTTGCTGCACTTTAAAATTATGAATTTCTTTCTCTCTTCTTACCTTTACTGATATTTTTTCTGGAAAAGTAATCTACATTTGCCTTCTCAATATAACTATTTGCTATTTGGTTTTTAGAAACAAAACTTTTCTGGAACTGTCTTATGGCTAAATGTACCAGTGACTTCAACTCTACAAATGTACTAGCCCTTTCTTAATGGTCCACCCTGATCTGCTGACAGTGTTTGCTTCAGTTTTCCAGGCTTGAAACCTTACAGCCCTCCTTGGTAGTCACTGGAACCTCCATCCAATCATATGCTAATGCCTTTCCCTAATATTGGTGTCATGGTCCTGGTTCAGGTCCTTATCTTACTTTCATCTTGGTTCCTAACAGGAGCTCCTTAATTGATCTGTTTGACTTTAATCTCTATTGATTAATGTCTGTCCCACATCCTTGCCCTTCATTTATTCAAGAAACATTCATTCATTGATTCTAGAAATACTTTTGAGAGCTTACTACATATCAGGACTGTTCTAAGTACTAAGGATATAGCAATTAATAAAACAGAACCAATTCTCTCCTATCATTCTGTGGAAGGGATATGGCAATGAAAACAAATGGGTAAAATGTGCATGTTGGACGGTGATTAGCACTATCAAGTAAAATAAATCAGGGAAGGGAGATAAAGAGCCCTGGGATCGACTTGTAATTTGACATTAGAGCTCAGGGAAGCCTCACAGAGAAGATATCTGTATACAAACCTGAGGGAAGAGAAAAAGCATGGCATGCAAAATCTGGGAGAAGAGCATATTCCTAAGAAAGACAAACCTGAAATGCAACTCCTTCACAAAACTCCATATGGTTCTCCTTGCCTATGGATTGAGTTAAAATCTCCTGGCAGTCATGGCCATCCACGGTGTTATCCAAGCCCTATTCTACCTTTAAACTTAATTCTCACTCTTCCTCATCAGATACATGCTGAACTAAATTGAACCACTTATTTGGTAAAACTGCACAGGCAGGATTAGAATACTGTTAGCTGAAATTCTGACTTCGGAAATTATACTTATTCTTCTAAGGACCCTATTTGATTGCTTCCTCGGCTCCTAGAAGAATCGTTTTTTAACTCTTTCACTCCGCCCCAGACACAGCGTGCACCCAGCTCCTTTTCGTCGTTCTCCTTCCTCACCTTTGAGAACCTGTAAGAGCAAATCAATCCCCTCTTGGTAACACACCAGGGCCTGCTGGTACCGGGACTCCGAATCGAGCTCCACCGCCCGCTTGAGCACGGCGACGGCAGCCGTGCTCTCAGGGACCTGCTGCGGCCCGGACCTCGCCATAATTGGAGTACCTCCCCAGCACCCCCGGCAGCCCGAGGTGGGTGGGCCGGCAGCTTCCTGGATGGCTCACGTGACACGCACGCGCCTGCGCTCTTGTTCTGCCGGCCTTCTGGAGTGGGAGGGCCGCAGCCGGAACCAAAGGGCTCCACTTCCCCTGTCGCGCGCGCGGCGACGGTGGGTTTTGAGTGGCGGTCCTGGTTGGCCTTCCTCTGCTCAGCTTCCGGTCTCTGGGGTTGTTCAGGCTGAGGAGGGTCGGCTGAACAGATTTTAGCTTCTCGAGCCCTTCAGCAGTAGGCGCTGGTGAGTGGGAGTGAGTGGCCGAAGTATTGGATTTTTCGCCGGGAGTACTTACCCCGGCATCCTGTGCAGGAGCGGATTGAGTTTTCCCCATTCCTCAATGAATTGGCGCGACTCGGCGACCGAAGCTCCTGCCCTGACCGTTGGCTCCGTTGGGCCCGGGGGCGTGTCCCACCCAGCTTGAGGGGTCCGGGCACGCGACGCTTGTTGGACCCCGGCTCTCGTGGCCCAGGGGCCGAGCGGCATGACTGGACAACCTGGGAGATGGAATTCAAGTTTGTCTTACCATTTTCTGTACCTCTGCTTTATTCATAACTTCTTGCCCCAGTGGGATTCGGTTCTTCTAAAAAGCGAAGAAACAAAGTTGTCTTGTTTTTAAATTGCTGTATTTTAGAAGGTAAATGCTGTATTTTAGAAGGTAAACTTGTCCGGAGTTGGCAGTTAAAAGATTTTGCCATTTTACTAAAAGCTGTGATTTTTTGCAACCAGGTTTTGATCGCCACCTACCCAAGGCTTCTTGTTCTGCATATCCTTGCCTGGGGGCGGTTATGAGGGCTGCCTACTACTTGGTAGGCACTAGGGGTTCGGAGAAGAGATGTTTCTTGCTGTCTGGGACTCGGTTTAATAGAATGGGAAATTACATGTTCTGCATTTTCAGTAGTGCCCCCGCCCCGTTCTTTTATAGTTAAATACATGTCTCTTTAGAAAAGGAAATAGGTCTTTTGAAGAACCTTTGCATACACGTTCATTGCAAAACAAAACAACTATCAGACATTAGGCGGGAAAAGGGAAAAATCAACTCTGAAGCCTACCCCCCAGGTGTATGTTAACGTTTTTCTTTTAGCCTTCACAACTTTCTGTGATATACCACACATTAACATACATTTTTTATGGAAATGGGATTATACTTTTCTTAAGATGCATTGTATTTTTCTTGTATTTTGCGGCTGTGAATGTGTGCATAGCCCACATTTAAAGGGTGAGGAGTTAACACTACACCTCTTTTAGGGGGGAGTATTTACATAAATTTGGAAGCCTTCTGTATGGGAGATTTGTCTCTTAACATTTATTATTTTATTTATATGAGTATGATTCATGGATATTTATTTTATGGTATGGATTATAATCCAAGACTTGGTTATTTAATTTGTTGTTCGAATTGTTCCAGCTCCATTAGGAACTCTTTGACTTCTTTGATGTATGTCCATCTTTTTTTTTTTTTAACAGTTCCTTTCTGGCACTAGAAAATGCTTCAGGTTCATCTAATATATTCCCTGTCCCAGCTCTATAATCAGCCATTTCTCTAAGGAGTAATGTTGCTTTTATTAGTGAATGGTATTAGAAGCCAAGATCTGGGCTCTTGGTATGCTTGTTGCTACTGGGGTGCCATTCACATAATTGTTTTTACGTCCACCTGTAATATTTATATTACGCTAAACATGAGCTTGAACTCTAATCCAACATACATGGATCATTCTCTTCCCCTCTTGCTTATCTGTAAATTCCCATTCCAACAGTGAGAAACTTGGCTCATAGGAAGATTCTGAGCAGAGGAGTGCAAATGATCTGATCAAAGGATTTAATGGGGTGACTGCTGCTACAGGGAAAAAGCCTTAGGAGTGTTGAAGTGGAAAGCAGAAAGACCAGTCAGGAGGCTTTTGTTGGAATCAAAGAGAAAGATTTAACCAATTGTCAAATTAAGTGAGTTAGAGTAATATAATGCTTTAACTTAGGGGAAATAACAGTGTTATCTATTTGATGGGGAGATGGGGGAAGACAGCATTTCTTCTTCAACACAAACTGTATGAACAATCAGCCAAGTAAACAGAAGATATGAACTAGAAATTATTTTGCTGTATTGTAACATTTGAGGTCTGAAGTCTGAATGAAAGTTTTGACCTTCTGATGTACTTCTGAATTCTGAGTTGGATGGACCATATATCTGACCCATTCATTGATTCATACTTTCATTCAACAAACACTGAGTACCTACTATTTGTCAGACAGGTGCTGGAGGAAGAAAATGAACATGCTTTGGGGGTACTATGGATTTAGTAGTTAAACCTTCTGAAACTGGTGAGCCATAATTAAGTTTGAGAGATCAGTTCAGTTGCTGAGGAATTTTTCAGAGGTCTGGCTCTTTTTAGGGGACCTCTTGTATTGGTTGCCAGCTCCAATGCTTTGTCCACATCACAGGTAAGACATTCAGAGTTTGAGCAAGCTAAGATCTGATGGACATTGAAATACAGCATTTCCCCTATTTTCATAGGTATTAGAGTATTCCTATTATAGCTTTATAACGTTTTAAATTATAGAAGCAATGTATGTTTGCTAAGAATATCTTTAAAAATACAAAGAAACAAGAGTGTTCTACTTTTTTCTTTTTTAACAGAAAGGTGTTAGTGAAAATACACTAGACTAGGAATTAGGAGATTTGGGTTCCAGACCATATTCTTGATAGCTGAATGTCCTTGAGTAAGTGATGTGAGTTTCTGGCCTTCATTTTCCTCATCTGTAAAGTAAGAAGGTTGTCAACTCTAATTATGGAAGTTGGGATTTCTTCAGTCCCTTCTAGCTCTTTAGTTTTCTGTGATTCTATGATACAGCATTCTTGATCTGCCGTCATCATTGAAAAAGAGTTTTTAAATAATGGTCTTTTAGTAAACCCCATTTCCCATTTTTGTGAAATCAACCGAGTAACTCGTTTGGTGAAAATTGGATTGTGGTTAATATATCATTATTATCTGTGATTTTGCTGAACTCTGAAGAAAACATTTATTAAAGCTTAATTCTTGTGCTTGCTTTGGGGCACATATACTAAAATTGGAATGATACAGAGAGGATTAGCATGACCTCTGTGCAAGGATGACATGCAAATTTGTGAAGTGTTCCATATTTTTAAAAAGAGGGTGAAGAGACTTTAGTGATTTAAAAGAGGGACTTTAACACCAAGAAGACCTTGAAAAAAATAGTATTTATACAAAAATAAAATAAAGAAAATCAATGTATTTACCCATTTTAAAAATAAAATAACTTAATTCTTGCGCTCATTGTATTAAAATAATCAAGATTGAACTGTTTAACTTCAGCGAAGGTTACAATTAATTTGTGATTCATTTTTTAATACTATAGAAGGGAAAACCTGTCCATTTCCAAGACATATTTGACCCATTGTGTTTATCTCCTGCATCTCACAATCTCTAAAGAAGAGAATCACCAAACTGAATGGCAGGGATTTTGCGCTCCGTAGTTCAGAGGCCCCCAGACAATCTACAGGTAGGTGTTCCTTCTCGACAATTATCATTGTTTTTTCTTTTATATTCCTTATGAACTTTCTCTTTTGATTTTCTAATTACAGTACATATAGGCTAATTTTTTTCCAGATTCTTTTTTTTTTTTAATGGGGGCTTGCTTTTTGTTTATGGTTTATCTGCTGTTTTATCCCTAAGGATTAAGGATCATGAAAGGTTTCTGGAGAACATGCCAGTAACATGACTGCTGTTGATTCCCCTTGGTCTGCCTTAATCTTTTTTAAAGTTTTGTTTTTTTCCTTCAATTACAAAAGGAGTACATTTTCAATCATAGAAAATTTGAAAAAATAAAAGCAGAATGAAGAGAGACAAGCACCCAGAGACCATTAGTGAAGTATTTTCATGTATTTCCTTCCAGTCTTCTAGAAAGTGCAGCAGTGCAACCTAACCTGTTCATAAGGGCCAGAGTCTAGATATAGAGCTGTCATGGCTGTAGATGACGATCATGTCAGGCACATTACATACCTATCTTAACCTCAGATTGATCTTGCAAGGGCAGAATTACTTCCTTTTTTTTTTTTTTTTTTTTTTTTAAAGATTTATTTATTTTATTACATATCTCCCCTTCCCCCCCATTGCGGCGACCCGCCGAGACTTGGTCACTGCGCAGGCGCGGCTTGCTGGCAGCAGAACCAGCATCAGAAGCCCAGAGTTTCTGGTGTCAAAGCCCTTGTTTTTCTTTTACCACTCCCATTTCCTTCTGCCAGTTCTCTAGGAACACATTGTTTTTTATGCACAGCTAGTGTTCAGGGAAGGGTAGCAGAGAGTGAAAAGAATGATTCTTGGTTATTGTCAGTCTGTATACTGTACCTCCATCCACTGAAGTGAAGGGTTGGCAATTAATCCTTTTTCCTCATCAGCCTAAGAGAGAGAGCATTGGAGGAATGCAGAGAGGAAATAAGAGGCAAGAACTAGGAGTGATGGCATTGTTAGGCCCAAAAGAAAACTAGAAACTGATTTTTCTTTCTTTTACATTTCATTGCTGAGAGTGAATTGTTGGATATTGTCTAGAGCAGAGATTGGCAACTATGGCCCACAGGCCAGAATGGGCTGTTTTTTTTTTTGTTTTGTTTTGTTTCAGTTTTTATAGATTTATTAGTCCTCTAGTGAAAAATCTGCACAATCACCAATCGAGTCACTGAAGAATCTTTACTCCTTCTTTTTGCCAGCACCAACATTGGCCTTTGCAGTCCCCCTGACTTTCTTCATTCTGTTCTTGCATTCTTGTCACTGTTTTCTTGAGGTCTTTTTCTTCTCATACAGGCCATGTCTTGCAAGTCTGTGTTTGGGTTCATTTTTCTTTGCATAATCCAAGGAATCATAAATCATGCCAAAGCCAGTTGTCTTGCCACCACCAGAATGGGTTCTGAATCCAAAAGAAAGATGACATCAGGTGTGGTCTTGTACATTTTGGCTGGTTTTTCCCGAATTTCTGTCTTAGGTACTGTTGCCTTCCCAGGATGAAGGATATCAATGACCATTTGTTTCCGCTGAAGTAGTCTGTTGGTCATGAATTTCCTGGTCTGGATAGTTACAGTGTCATTCATGATGGCTGGAGTTCTTCAGGCAGCCAGGGAGGGAAAAAAAGTGGGCTGTTTTATAAATAAAATTTCACTGGAACACAGCCATACCTATACACCCATCTGTTTACAGATGGTCTATGACTGCTTTAGCCCTACAAAGGCAGAGTTGAGTCTTGGTGATGGAGACCTTATATCTCTCAGTGCTAGAAATATTTACTATTTGGCCCTTTGCAGAAAAAAGGTGCCAACTTGTGGTCTATAAGTTTGTATTCACGTTCTTTTAGCTTTGTAATATATTAGTGGTAGGAGGTATTCATTCAGCTAGGGAGCTGATCTTAACTTCTAACAGTTCTTGGTTAGGTCAGAACACATTTTTGTCACCTAAATTTTGTGGGTATGGATTTTTGCACTAGATGGAGTTCTAAAACACTAAAGTTTTATATCATATTTTAGACTTTGACAAAAGGGGTGGAGTCCCTCATTTGTACAGATTGGATTCGTCACAAATTTACCAGGTCAAGAATTCCAGATAAGGTAAGATCCGTGTTTTGTTTTGTTTTTAAAGAACCTTGTTTTTAAAAATGTTACTGTTTTTTAAGAAACACATTACATTTATAAAATACTTTTTTCTCTAATATTGAAAGCTTTTATGTTAAATTGCTTATGGGTGTATGCAGTGATACAGAGTTTAAACATAGTAGGAATTTTGTAAATGATGATTATTAAAAGTCTTCTATTAGCTATGCCACTGGCCTTCATAGGTACTGGGTTTTATCATCACAGAGTCTGTTTATTCCTGCTTTTGGTTTCTTTCCTTTGTGTTTTATGCGTTCATTTCACCCATTTCACCGTTGCTTCCTCCTTCAGCTCTCACTGTGTGGCACTTCAGCTTCATTCTCTGTCTCAGCCCTCACTACTTTAGGTCCTTGAGTTTTCGCTGCTAGGTTTCTGGATACCTGTCTGTCATTCCTTAAACACTGACTAACCCCTCCACTGATGTTTTTAATGATAAAATAATATTACCATTGACTAATACTTTGAATGTGCTTGATGTTCTTTTATCAAAGGCCTTTTTATTTTTCAGGTCATGGTTTTTCTACTGCTGCCCTTTTTTTTTTTTTTAAGATTTATTTATTTATTTATTTACTTTTTATCCAATCCACACACACACACACACACACACACACACACCGTTTTTGCTGTTTTTGTGTCCATTCGCTGTGTCTGTTTCCTGCCCTCACTTCCCATCCTTCTCTTCCTGTCTTCATCGGGATTCGATCCCAGGAACCTCCGATGTGGGAGAGAGGCGTCCTACCGCCTGCGCCACCCTAGTTCCTGGTTTATCGGTGCATCTCGTCTTGTCACTCTCCTGTTACGTCATCCTCTTCCTGTGTGACTTGGTGGGGCCTGTCAGCACACCCACTCGTGGGGCCTGGTGGCCTGCACACCTTCTATATTTTTCTTTCTTTTTCCAGAAGGTCCTGGGGATTGATTTTCTAATTACAGTGATATTTTTAATGATAAAATAATATTACCCTTGACTAATACTTTGAATGTGGTTGATGTTCTTTTACCAGGTCCCTCCATATGGGAGAGAGACGCCCAACCATTTGAGCCACAACCACCCCCCTACTGCTGCTTTTTTTTTTTTGACTTAGATTGCTCCATGTTTTTTAATCTGTAAACTTCTGGGAGAAAAGGATAGATCCAAATGTTAGCATTCATTTAAAACATTGTCAGTAGTCAATATATAACAAGGCAGCAATTTTGATTGTAAACTGGAATAAATAAATGTGAAAAATTCTAAACTTTATTAAAATGACTCTCAGATGCATATCTCCAGTCCCTGCCTATCTTTCAAACTTATTGCTGTATTCTTAACTGGTTTCTCGTCTGTTTTCTACTTTGATAACTCATAGGTAGGTCATACTGAACATAGCCAAAATTTAAACTACTTATCTTACTTTCCCTCCAAAGATCCAGTCAAACAAATAGAGGGTGTCTCCCTTGCATTAGTTATAACAGTTAATGTTACTGCCCTCCACCCAATTTCCTAGACTAACAGTCTTTGAGTCGATCTCATTTCCTCTTTCTTCTTCACCCACCACAAAATCTATCCATTTTACTGCCCAAAGTCCCCAAATCAGTTCCTTTGCTATTAGAACTATTGTACTTCAGGCTGTTAAACCATGGCCATAATTGCTTCCTAACTGGGTTTCCTTATCCTGGTAAAATGAAATTTCCATTTCATTTTACTCTATGCAAGAGTTTTCTTTCTGAATCTTTTTTTGAAATATGTTCATGTTGCTTCAAACCTTCAATAGCTTTATATCCCTACTGGTAAATCCTAAAGGTTTGCCATAGTGGATCTATCAGTGGATTCTTTTCTATAACATTCTTTTTAATGATTGCATAATACTCATTTTGATGAAAATACCATCTATTTTGTTTTCATCTGTTCTTCCTCGGTCTGAATCCTTAGAGGAGGTAGGACTCTTAATCTAATGTCTTCAAGACCTTTATACATATGTAAGCATATATATAACCTATGAGTCTTAGAATCTCTATTTATAGAAGACAGCATAGAAGAAATCACCCATGCATTTGGGACAGATGGTAGAAATACAAGATCCTACTACACTTAGTGATGTGGAATTTTTTTTTTTAATATATTTTTATTACAGAAGTTGTGAACTTACAAAACAATCATGCATGTGTAGAATTCCCATACAACATCCCTGGAAATTTTTTTTTTAATTCAACAATATGTCAAGACACCCTTAAGTGGTAGCACCTGCAAAGACAGTAAACCTCACTCTTAAATGCAGCATTATATTCTGTAGGAAACATCATGATTTATTTAGTTATTCTATTGAGGAACACGGATATAGTCTTCAGATTCTTTACTATTATAAACAGTGCTGCAGTGCACTTCCTTATTCAGTACATTTATGTGGATTTGTAGTTTTCTTCTGGGGTAACTTCCTAGAACCTTTTGATTCTTAGGCAGTCGGCTTGAATGTCAGCTCTGAGGAGCTACTTCTGCCTCATAGGCAGAGTTTATTAGTCATATCTCTCTGCTCTCACAGTACTTTGTATGTACTTTTTATAATACTCACTGTTTCATCATAATTTTTAACTTACATGTTTGTTCTCCTACTTGACATCAACTTCTAATCTTTTAAGAACAGGGAGAGGGCCCGGCTAGATAGCTCAGTGGATAAAGAGCACGCTGGGATACCACATGGGAGGCCCCGGGTTCGGTTCCCAGGGACCTCTCCTAGCGGGCAGACCGCCTTGAGAATGGCAAGCCGCCATGGGTGGGCCAGAGCCGCCGTGGGCAGGGCAAAAAGCTGCCACGGACAGGGCAAAAGCCGCCACGGGCAGGGCAGGTCGCCCGTGAATGGGGTGCAGCCAGCCACCCGCGAACTGAAGCAAGAGCCGGCCGCGAATAGAAGCAGAAGCTGCCCACAAGCGGGGAAAGCCGTGCCTGCGCAGTGACCAAGTCTCGGCGCATCGCCGCAACAGGGGGGAAGGGGAGATATGTAATAAAATAAATAAATCTTTAAAAAAAAAAAAAAAGAACAGGGAGGGGGATACAGCCCAATGCCCAGCTCGGTAGTGCTAATAAATTCTCTTGTCCTTTCAACTAGTGTCACCTGGTTGCTCCTGTTTGGGTCTACAGGTTAAAATAACAAAATAAAAAACCTTGCCTGTGTTAATTTTCTTAGAGTATGAAATTCTTATATTCCATCTTTTTGAGTAATCAGACTTGTAGAAATGTTCACTTTTTTGTTTTGTTTTGTTTTTTTTTCTATGATAATCAACTGTTATGCACCACTCCTGGCAAAACGTTCAGTTTTTGTAGTTCAGGATTATATAAAATTTAGGGATGAGATCATTATGTAGCCTCATTTTTTTTTTTTTACTTTTGAAAAAAAAATGGAACTATGTAGAATCAGAAACAATGCGTAAGTTGAAGATTTACTATTTATAATTCTTCCTTTCTAGGTGTTTCAAACTTCACCTGCAGATCATGAAAAATATGGTGGGGATCCACAACACCCTCATAAACTGCATGTTGTTACCAGAATAAAAGGTGTAAAAGGCCGTCCATACTGGGAAAAAGAGATAATAAAGATGCTTGGAATAGAAAAGGTATGCAACATTTTAGTCATCTTTAGTGCTGTTTAACTTGGCCTTAAATTTTATACTTTTTAAACTTTAAAGTATGTATTTATTTCTTTTGCTTAAATGTATTGTTTAGCGTAATTTATTTGTTAAGTGTAGACAGAATGAGCTTTCAATTGAACATTTAACTGAAACATGGGGCCATCTGCTTTTCAGATTGATCCATAACATTGTTTCTTTTTTTATTTTTTTTAAAGATTTATTTTTTATTTATTACATATCCCCCCTTTCTGTTTGTTCTTGCTGTGTTCATTTTTGCGTTCTTCTGTGTCTGCTTGTCTCCCCCTGCTGCGGCAACCCGCCGAGTCAGCTCACCGCGCAGCGGCCTGCCTGCTCATGGCAGCTTGCCCTGCCCGTGGCGGCTTGCCCTGCCCGCGGTGGCTTGCCTTCTCAAGGCGGTCTGCCCGCTCGAGGAGGCCCTGGGAACCGAACCCGGGGCCTCCTATGTGGTAAACCGGTGCCCTACCAATTGGGCTACAGCCGGCCCCATAACATTGTTTCTTTTGTTCCTAGGCACATGCTCCTCAAATTCACAAGAATATCCCTTCAGTGAATGCAAAACTGAAAGTGGTTAAACATTTGATAAGGTATGTTGTTGTTTGTTATATTGGCAGTCTTTTTTATTTTTACCTAGCATAATTCTAAGTGCATTTTCTTTTATCACAGAATCCAGCCACTGAAATTGCCACAAGGACTTCCAGCTGAGGAGGACATGTCTAACACGTGCCTCAAGAGCACTGGAGAATTGGTAGTGCGGTGGAACCTAAAACCTGTAGAGCAGAAAGCAATTAAGTCCTAATGCCAGAGTAGATGCAGATTTAAAAAAAAAAAAAAAAAAAGCAATTGTTTTTATTTAAAGGTGGTGAGAAGTATTTTCACTAAAATATATTTTAAATAGCAGTCATTTTCACTCACTAAAAATGGTACCGTTCTTCCTTACTTAAAGACTTGGAGGCTTTAGTACTATATTTGATTTAATTCTCTCTCCTTTTCCCTGGTAGTTTCACTCCAAAATGGTTAAGAATAGTGGTTTTTTTAACATGTAGGTTCAGGTCCAGTGCCACCGTAGGCAATTGTCATTAACTTAAAAAAAAAATTTTTATTTTCTCATTTAATTGAATTCAACAAATTCTGTAAGTGGCTCTTTGAGTAAGCACTGTGGTATGTGTTGGAGAAATCCAAAGCTGACTAAAATATGGTCCCTCCCCTTCAAGAACTTACATTCTGTTCTGCCAAAAGAACAGAGATTCAGCCAAAATCAAAGAACATTAAGTACAACCAGACTGGACTCTTTGCACTTAAGTCTATAAATATATATGTGGACATGGCTTCATGTTTTCCTTAAAGGTAATGCCAAAAATAGCAGTTATCTTCTAATTATAAATCTAATCTTGCCTAAACTTTATTACTGTACTCTTCCTGGACAAAATGTGTTGTACTGTTTGTTAATTTTTCCCTCATAGAACCAGGGTATGAAATGAAGCATTTAATCAAACTTTTTATTCATACTGTCATTCTGTTTCTAGCTTCAAAATTGTTATTCTTTGAGTCCTTAAGGAACCTCTCAGATTGCTGTTTAAAAGAAGAAAAAAGGAGAGAGAAATCTTAGGGAGAATTATTTATTTCCTTTTTTTCTATTTCAAAGCTGGAGGGGTGGGGAAGAGGAAGGATTTGTGAAAGAGAGGTTCAGTCCTAGGACATACTGGTGGCAGCTAATTGAAAATGGTGAAGACCTCCGAATTCTAGTTACCCTGTATTTTCCTGAAGTCTAAATATTTTGCCTCTAGTTGTTCCTTGGGCATTATCATTGGCATCAATATTTGTTGTGCCATTATCCATCCTATCATAGATTCTGATGTTTTGGGGAACTGCATTAAAAGCAGAAATGCCACCAGAATTGAAACCCAGTAACATTTATTAATAACCTTAAAGCAGTTACAGTTTTAGTTTACCACATGTTGACTATCCAGTGTGTGCAAGGCCTGGAGAGGATAAAAAGGAGAAGGACACCTTTAAAGAGGTCAGTCTAGTAGGAGAGGCTTGAATACCACAGGATAAGGTGCTCATGTTTGCAGTTGGCTTGAGGATGTCTATGTAAATAAAAGCCACCCCCTGCTGATTTAGTGCCATCTGTTTTACTGTGCTAATATTAATGTTAGGCTGTGTAAAATGGGGGAGGGTACCTTGATTAAGTTTTACACAAGATTCTAATAAAGTGTAAGAAATTTTAACCTTGACATCCCACAACTAGAAAAAAGAATCTAAATGTCTACATCTATATTTAGAAAACAGTCACCTTTCATTTACTATAATCAAACAATTCAGTGACATCTTTAATTTGTGACCAAGTTAAACACCATATTTTTCTTTTTTCCTAACCTACATTTTAGGATTGATGGCATACATTTCCTCTAATGAACACATTTTCAAATAAATATAGCAGTTGATTTTATTCTTATATATTACTGAGAGTATTATTTATTTTCTATTATAGTTTTAATTGTTTCAAACTTCATTGCTTTCATACTCATTTTCACAGCATGCTTACATCCTTTTCCTAGCTTTGAAAAGAAAAAGCTTGTCATGTTCCCTTTCAATCATTTGCTCATTCATTAATTTATTAATTCAAACTTTTTTTTCAAAGAAATTCTCCTTTTTCTGAAATTGGAAAGATAAACCTATAAATGTGTGAGATGTGAGGGCACAGAATTTACCTGATTGTCTGAATTTGTTCTCCTTGAGGCAGTGGGCAAGAGCATTGACTGTGGGAGACAGGTGGGGAGATGAGCCTGATGCAGAGCAGGCAGGAAGTTGGGAATAGGGAAGCACAGCATCCAGAGATGAATGGAAGGCTTGCTGAGTGACTCAGAGTCCAGCTGAGATGACACTAGGAGCACCAGATTACAGAGTTTCTTGGTGTGTCTCCAGCAATAAGCTCAGTGCTGGGTAATGTAGAAGAAAAGATGGGAGGTTTGAAGAATGGCAAGGTTTGGGGAATTGCTTTTTTATATCTGTTCATAAATAACTTCCAAGTACCTTTCAGTTGCTGTTCCCCCATCCAAGTTGGGAATTTTTTTTTAATCTGTAATCATTCCTATTAAAATCCAGATTCCTTTGGACATATGTTTAGGTCCCAACAGTTTTATCATGGTCATTTATCAACCTGAAAGAGTTACTTATTAGTGACAATGTGATATATTGATTTACATTCCTTTATGAATAAACATTTTCTTGCCAATTTTTTTTCTCTTTAGTTTCTAGGGTGTTTTAAACACTATTCTTTTAAAATGAGAAGACATGTGAAAATTAGTATTGACTCTTAAGTCACAACAACAAAAATACAAGGTAGCCAATTCAAAAATGGGCAAAAGACTTGAACACGTTTCCAAAGAGTATCTATAGTAAATTTATTTAAAGATGCTCAACATTCTTTAGCCATTAGGGAAATGCAAATCAAAACCATGATGAGATACCTCTTCACACACAGATTGCTATTATTAAAAAACAAAACAAAACAAAAACAGATCAAGTGTTAGAGAGGAGGTGGAAAAATTTGAACCTTCATGCATTGTGGGTGTGTTACATAAGCACAGCTATTCCAATAGAAGGGCCCACCTGATCCAGTGCCACAAAGGAGAAAGTGATTTATTGGTAGTGCTCAAGCAAGGAACTGGGGGGATCTTCCCCAGTTCAAAGTGAGAATGGAAACTAGGGTTTTTATAGGCAAAGAAAAGGGGTAGGGGAGAAGAAAAACAAGTGATGGCAGCTCTTCCAGGGTCTTGAGAGGAGGTTATCTGCCATTTCTCAGTCCTGTGTTGTCTCAGGCATGTTCAACTTATTCCTTTTGTCCTAGTTTCAGTGAGTTATCAGAAACAGTTTAGATAGTTATTGGTACTTCTGATGCTATTCTGTGGTTTTGTTTTGAGATGTTATTTTATTGCTGTTATTCCTGTAAGCAGAACTAGGAAGGTCTGGTTAATGTCCTTCTGGGAACTAAGAACAAAGAGTAAACTATTAAGATTAGATTAATAGAAAGCTATCTCACTTATGTCTGGGAAGATCCAGAGCTGCTTAGGTGAAGACATTTTTTGTGTGTGTGTGAGATTTTTTTTTTTATTACATATCCCACCCCCCCTTCTGCTTGCTCTTGCTGTGTGTCCATTCTTCTGTGTTTTTCTATGTCTGCTTCTTGTCTCCCCCTGTCTTTGCGGCGGCGCGCCGAGTCGGACCTCCGCGGCAGTGGCTCACTCCGTTCGTGGGTGGCTCCATTCCGTTTTCACGGGCGGCTCTGCTCCATGTTTCACGGGCAGCAGTCCTCCATGTTTTTTGCGGGCTGCTGACTTCCGCGGTTCGCAGGCTGCAGCTCCGCTTTTTCACGGGTGACTTTGCCATGCCCGTGGGGGCTCCGCCCTGCCCGTGGCGGCTTTTTTTTTTTTGCCTTGCCCACAGCGGCTTTTTGCCCCGCCCACGGTGGCTTGCCTTTCTCAAGGCCGTCTGCCCACTCGGAGAGGTCCCCGGGAACCGAACCCAGGGCCTCCCATTTGGTACCCCAGCGTGCTCTTTATCCGCTGAGCTATCTAGCCGGGCCCGAAGACATTTTTAATAAGCACATTTTCCAGCTATCAGGTGTGAATGAAAAATAGTGCAACCACTGTGCAAAACAGTATGGTGAATCCTCAAAAAGTTAAATATAGAATTGCCATGTGATTGGCAGTTCTGCTCTTAAGTATATACCCAAAGAAATTGAAAAGAAGGACTCAAACAGATAAATTTGTACACCAATGTTCGTAGCAGCCTTATTCACAATAGCCAAAAGGTAGAAGCAACCCAAATGTCCATCAACAGATGAATGGATATACAAAGCATGGTACATATATACAATGGAATATTATTCAGCCATAAGAAGCATTGACGTTCTGGCATGTGCTGCAACATGGTTGAACCTTGAAAACATCTTGAGTGAAATAAGAATAAGGACAAATCTGTACTATTTCATCTATATGAAATTTCTAGTTATAACAAATTCAAAGACAGTAGATTCGGGCTTTCCAGAGAATGGGGTGGGAGGCAGGGAGAGTTGTTGCTTGATGGGTATAGAGTGTTTACTAAGAAAAATAAACTAGCCTTACAAAGAGACCTAGATTTAATTGGACCAGGCTTTGGAGTGATTTATGCTCCCAGGACATGCTCAAAAAAAAAATACGGCAACTATCGATTGACCAGAATGGCATTGTATGACACTCCAGGGTTGTGTTCTACCACAGACTCTATCAGCAACTAGCGGGAAATGGCAGAGCCAACTTTCTCAGAGCCCCAGAGAACAGTTAAAGGGTTGCAGTGACTGGGCGAGTACCAGATCAAGAAAACAGTTTTTAGAATAATAGGATAGGAGTGGGTGTGGCTTAGTGGTTGAGCACCTTCTTTGCATGTACGAGGTCCCAGTTTCAATCCCTGGTACCTCCAATGAATGAATGAGTGAATGAATGAATAAATAAAATCTCATGGCACCCGTGCAGGCCCCTACTCCACCCCATCCCCAGCACAGGATGGAGCCAGCCACTGTGGGTCCCTGGCCCTACTCTAGTCCGAGTTACAGTGGTTAAAACGGCATGGTACTGGGAAGTGGATGTGGCTCAATCAATTGGGCTCCCATCTACCATATAGGAGGTCCATGGTTCGATTGCTGGGACCTGGTGAAAAGCAAGTTGGCCCACGCGGGGTGCTGGTCTGCACAGAGTGCTGGCCCACGCAGAGAGCTGGCGCAGCAAGATGACACAACGAAGAGACACAAAAGATAGACAATAAGAGACGCAGCAGAACAGGGATCTGAGGCGGTGCCAGATTATAAGTAGCCTCTCTCCACTCCAGAAGATCCCAGGATTGGTTTCCGGTGCCACTTAAAGAGAAGACAAGCAGACACAGAAGAACACACAGCAGACAACGAGTGCAAAACAATGGCAGGGGGGTAGGAATAAATAGAT
>PVKH010006168.1:0-21316 GCA_004027955.1 Chaetophractus vellerosus
ATCATTTATCATTTACAGTTTCATTAAAATGGATCAAGAACTACCAAAAAAAAATCCTAACTAAATCATTTAAAATTCTGATGAACAGTACATTGAAAGACTAATATATGCTGAAAAGTTAAAATTCATTCTAAGAATACAATAAAAATATCCTCTTGGACTTATTTGATGTTTTTTATCTTGACTTCTTTTTTTTCTGTTTTTTTTTCCACTACTAATACAAGCTTGCTTGATTTATTAGAATTTGCCTGTCACATCTTACATTTCAATTCCATTTCCAATTTTATAAATACTTTATTTTAAATGTCTCTTGATTATAGGGCTTAACTGATTATTTGCATTAATATTTTTATTAATTTACTTTTTATTGTACCCAATTTAAAAGTATCTATCTTTGAAAGAGAGGAATTTACCCTTTTATATTCATTGTGATCCTTAACTGTTAGTCCTATTTCTGTCATCTTTTCCCCCAATTACACAGGTCATGTGCTTTTTGTTTTTGTTTTTGTCATTTTCTTTCATATGTTTTGTTGGAGTTGATAGAGTGTTCTTTTCAACATTTTGTACCTCCAGGGATTTTGAAAAGTATATATTCTATTTCAATCTCCAGTAGTTATAACTAAATTAAGTTTTGTTTCTAATGTTATATTGATTTAATTAGTATCTATAGCCATATGATGAACAAAAAACCCTTAGCCCAATTTTATTTCCTTGTTCCACCCTCCCCTATCTCAGTCATCACTCATTTTAGAGCATCTGGAAATTTAATTGCAGATTTCTGTGTGTTTCCACTTTTACTTTATTCATCAGCAATTATGAATATTATGGTTTTACTGATCTTGCTCATCATTGTTTCTTGTATCTCCTATCTTCCCTTTCTTGGATTCATTTTTTATTTTATTAAGGAAAAATTTTAAGTAAGTCTTTTAAAATGATATGAACCCTGGAACTTCCAGGGAAGATGGCAGAGTAGAGAGTTCTAGGACTCTGTTCTTCCTCCAATACAGCCAAGAAATAGGAAGAAACTGCCTGAAATAACTGTTTAGGGGCTTTGGGGGCCAGAAGAACACTTTACAGCACCCAAGGAAAAGCCAGAGGAAGAGGCTGGTAAACTCCACAAAAGAACTGTGATTAGCTCTCTCTGGATGGTGGTTTTTGGCAAACATCACCCACTCTCAGGGCAAGCTGCCTCGGGATCCAGCTCTGGCTAGTTGCTGCTGTCAAAAGGCACATAAAAAAACCTCCTCCCCAAGAACAAGGTGGGGGCACAGCAGAGCATAGATAAGGGCTTCTGAGTAGAAATTTGGACCCCTGGGTCCTGGATCCACTTCAACCCACCCATGACAAAGGTGGTTACCCCTGGGGTGACCCTCCTCCCAGGATTCTCTCCCCAGGCAAAAGCAGCTAGAGAAAATAAGAGGACTGTTAAAAAACTATATAGGCAAAACAAAAACAAATGGAACATATTAAGATTCCCAGAGAAGGAACAGAGGAAATGAAGCTTTCTCTTGGGGGTGAAACAATTGCACAAATAGCACAATATTAAAAATTGTAAAAAAAAAAAAAAGTAACACATATTCAGGCAAGAATCACATGAAGATCTGCTGAAAAATCTGATCAGTTAAACATGAACTATTTTAAAGATCTAGAATAAGTTGAACCAAGTGTCAAAGAAGAGCCTTATCACAAAGCCAAGACAAGAGAGAGAAACTACACTTCAGGGTAAACTCATCAAGATAATCAGATGAGCAGGATCTCTGGGATTTAAATAACAGCACAAAGTGCACAAAGGCATCATGTTTGTCCAAGAAGGAGAAGATAAGGGAAGAGGAACAGAAAGAATATTTGAGGAAATAATGGCCAAAAACTTTCAAAACCTTTATGAAAGACATGACATGTAATCCAAACAGATAAATCTTCATAAACCTTCTCAGAGACACATACTAGTCAGAATGTCAAATGCCAAAGTTAAGAGAAAATTCTGAAAGTAGCAAGAGGAAAGCAATTCACCAAGCCAGCCAAAAATTCCTTATCTGGCAAAAGCAACCTTCAAAAATGAGAGTTTAAAATATTCACAGAAAAACAGAAACTGAAAGTTCATCAACAAGAGATACTAAAGGAAGTTCTGCAGGATAAAAGGAAAAGATGGGAGAAAGAGTTTTGTAGTAGAGGGTAGAAATGAAGATTATCAGTAAAGGTTACAAAAAGGATAAAAGAGAGAGAAAAAAAGATATGACATTGTAGCCATTGGGCAGTTTGAAGTAATTATGAATTCCAAAAAATAGATATTGGCTTACACTTTTAAACTGGTCTGTTAACCTGGGCATGATTAAGTTATGATTAGGGCATTGACTGGGCCACGTCAGTAGGGTGTTCAGCCCCACCCATGGTGGGTGAAGGAATCAAATATAAAAGGCAAGGCAAAGGACAGAGGGAGCAGTTCTGATGTTGGAGTTTTGATGCTGGAGCTGGGGAGGCGAGCAGACGGAGGAGCTTGGCCTTGTGGAGAGAAGCAAAGCCTAGACAGTCTCATAGTCTATAGCTGACCTTGTGGAGGAAACAGAGATGCTGAGCCCAGAGAGAAACGCAGGCCCGGGAAGAGAAGAACCCAAGAAGCCTGAATCCTGGCAAACATCGGCAGCTGTCTTGCTCCAATACGTGACAGTGGACTTTGGTAAGGGAAGAAACTTAAGCTTCATGGCCTGGTAACTGTGGACTTCTACCCCAAATAAATACCCTTTATAAAAACCAACCTATTTCTGGTATTTTGCATTAGCACCCCTTTTGGCTGACTAATACAGACTAATAAAAAAACGAAGGATAAAGTGGCTGAAAAAAGTACTGCCTTTACAGTAATAACATTGAATGTCAAAAGATTAAACTCCCTAATCAAAAGACACAGATTTGACAGAATGGATTAAAAAACATATATGATCCAACTATATGCTGTTTACTAGAGACATGCCTTAGACCCAAAGACACAAACAGTTTGAAAATGTAAGTTTGGAAAAAGATATTCCATGCAAATAGTAACAATGAAAAGAACTGGGGTAGTTGTATTAATATCAGAAAAAAACAGACTTTAAATACAAAACTGTTATGAGACAAAGAAGGACAATATTAATTAATAAAGGAGCAATCCACCAAGATGACATAATATTCATAAATATTTATGTGCTTAACTATGGTGCCCTAAAATACATGAGAAAAACACTGGTAAAACTGAAGGGAGAAATAGTTGTCTCTACAATAATAGTTGTAGACTTCAATGTACTACTCTCAACATTGGATAGAACATTAGAACAGAGGATCGATAAAGAAACAGAGAGTTTGAACAATATCATAAATGCATGAAACCTAACAGACATATACAGAACCTTGCACCCCCAAACAACAGATTATACATTCTTCTCAAGTGCTCATGGATCTTTCTCATGATAGACAATATGTTGGGTCACAAAGCAGATCTCAATACATTCAACAAGTTTCAAATTATACAAAGCACATTCTCTGATCATAATGGAATAAAGCTGGAAATCAACAACTGGTGGAAAAAGGGATAATTCACAAATACACGGAAATTAAACAACTCACTCTTAAATAATCAGTGAGTCAGAAAGAAATTTAAAGAGACAAATGAAAATGAGAACACATCATATCAGAATCTATGGGATGCTGCAAGGGAGTGCTGAGAGAAATTTACAGTCCTCAGTGCTTACATTAAAAAAGAAGTGCTAAAACCAATAACTTAACTACACAGTTGGAAGAACTAGAAAAAGAGTTGCAAACTAATCCCAAAGAGGGAAGAAGAAATGAAATAACAAAGATCAGAGCAGAAATAAATGAAATTGAGAATACAAAAAATAGAATTAACAAAACCAAGAGTTGATTCTTGGAGAAGATGAACAAATTGACAAACACTTAGCTAGACTGAAAAATAAAAAGACAGAAGATACAAATAGATCTAATAAAGTATAAAAATGGGGATAAAACTACTGATCCCACAGAAATAAAAGAGATCATAAGAGGATACTATGAACTGTACACCAAAAACTAGACAATGTAGATAAAATGAAAAATTTCCTAAGAATGTACAAGCAACCTACACTGACACTAGAAGAAATAGAAGACCTCAACAAACCACTCACAAGAGATTGAAAAAGTCATCAAATTCCCAAAAATGAAAAGTCCAGATGATTTCACAGGGAGTTCTATCAAGCATTCAAAGAAGATTTACTCAAACTCTTCCAAAAAAACTGAACAAGAAGAAACATTACCAAACTCATTTTATGAAGTCAATATTACCCTAATACCAAAGCCAAAGATATTATGAAAAAAGTAAATACAGACTCATTTCCCTAGTGAAAACAGATGCAAAAATCCTCAACAAAATACTTGCTAATTGAATCCAACAGCACATTAAAAGAATTATTCATCATGATCAAGTCAGTTTTATACCAAGCATGCAAGGGTGGTTCAATAGAAGAAAATCAATCAGCATAATACAATACATTAACAATTCAGAGAAGAAAAATCATATGATCTTACCAATTGGTGCAGAAAAGACATTTGACAAAATCCAGCACCCTTTCTTGTTAAAAACACTTAAAAATATGAATAAAATAAAACTTTTCAACATGACAAAGGGCATGTATGAAAATTCTACAGCTAACATTGTACTCAATGGTGAAAGACTGAAAGCTTTCCCATTGAGATTGGGAACCAGATACAGATGCTCACTGTCATGTTCAATATAGTGCTAGAGGCTCTAGCTAGAACAATCAGGCAAGAAAAAGAAGCAAAATGTATCCAAATAGGAAAGGAAGAAGTAAAATATTTGCTATTCACAGATGACATGATCTTATACCAAGAAAGTCACAAAAAATCTACTGCAAAGCTGCTGGAGCTAATAAACGATTTCAGTACAGTGGCAGGATACAAGATTGATACAGAAAAATCAGTAGTGTTCCTATACACTAGTAACACACAAACTGAGGAAGTAGGGAGAAAATTCCATTTACAATAGCAAATAAAAGAATCAAATATTTATGAATAAATTTAACCAAGACATAGAGCAATTGTATTCAGAAAACTATAATGCATTGATGAAATAAATCAATAAAGACTGAAAAAAATGGAAGAACACTCTGTGCTTATGGATTGGAAAGCCAAATATTGTTAAGATGTCAATTATACTCAAATTGATACACAGATTCAATGCAATCCCAATAAAAACTTCCACTGGCATTTTTTAAAGAAATGGAAAATGCATTTATCAAATTTATTTGGAAGGGTAAGGGGTCCTGAATAGCCAGGAACATCTTAAAAAAGAAGAACCAATTTGGAGGACTCTCACTTCTGGACTTTAAATCATATTACCTAACTACAGTGGTAAAAACAGCATGTTACTGGCATAAAGACAGATACATAGACCAATGGAACTGAACTGATGGTTCAGAAACAGACCCTTCCAACTATGAACAAGAGATCTTTAACAAGGCCGTCAAACCCCCCCCCCCCACCTGGGACAGAACAGTCTATTTTAAAAAAATGGTGCTAGGAGAACTGGATATCCATAGTGAAAAGGATTAAGGGATCTGTATTCAGAAAATACAGAACATTTCTAAAAGAAACTGAAGAACTTAAATAAATGGAAGGACATTCCATGTTCATGGATTGGAAGACTAAATATTGTTAAGGTGTCAATTCTACCCAACCTTCCCAGCTGGGCCACAACAGTCTATTCAACAAATAGTGCTGTGACAATTGGATATCCACAGCCCAGAGAAAGAAAGAGGACCCTTATCTCACACCTTATACAAAAATTAACTCAAAAATAGATAAAAGATCTAAATATAAAAGTGACAAATATAAAACTCCTAGAAGAAAAATGTGGAAAACATCTTCAAGATCTGTGGTAGGCGGTTGTTTCTTAAACCTTACACCCAAAGCACAAGCATAAAAAAGAAAATAGATAAATGAGACCACCTCAAAATTAAACACTTTTGCACCTCAAAGGACTTTACAAATGGGTGAAAAGACAGCCAACTCAATAGGAGAAAATATTTGGCAATCACATATCCAATAAGAGCTTAATAACTGTGACATATAAAGAGATCAAACAATGCAACAATAAAAAGACAAACTACCCAACTAAAAAATGGGCAAAAGACTTGAAAAGACAATCATCCAAAGAAGAAATATAGATGGCAAAGGAATGTAGGAAAAATGTCCCACCTCACCAGTGATTAAGAAAATGCAAATCAAAACTACAGTGAGATATCATTTCATACCTATCAGCCTGTCCACTACTAAAAAGTCAGAAAACTGTAAATGTTGGAGAGGTTGTGGATTGTTAGGAATACTTGTTGACTGCTGGTGGGAACGTAGAATGGTACAGCCACCATGGACATCTTTTCAGCTGTTCCTAAGAAAGTTGAACATAGACTTTCCATGTGACCCAGCAATACCATTACTAGGTATATACCCAGAAGAACTGAGAGCAATGACATGAACAGACATTTACACACTGATGTTCATAGTGGCACTATTCATGTTAGTCAAATTTTGGAAACAACCCAGATGTCCATCAACTGATGAATGGATAAACAAATTGTATGTACACACAAGATGGAATATTATGCAGTAGTAAGAAGAAATCAAGTCATGAAGCATATGAAAACATGGATGAAACTGAGGATATTATGTTTAGTGAAGCAAGCCAGATACAAAAGGACAAATGCTGTGTGGTTGCGCTATTATGAATTAAATATATTACGTAAACTCATGGAATTAATCATTTGAATATAGGTCACCAGAAAATAGAGTGAGGATAGAGAATGGAAAGCTGAGGGTTAATCTGTGCACAATTGGTTAAAAGTTGTTTGTAAATGTTTGGAAATGAATAGAAACAGTGAAAGCACATCATAGTGTTTATAACTGGCAGAGCTATTACATGGGTGTGACAGTGGTTGAAAGGGTAAGTCTAGGGTTATGTATATTAATAGAAGGAAAGCCTAAAACTGTGACATGAGACTGTATAACATAGTGAAACCTCACATAATATACAAATATGGGTGGTATTGCATATATAAGACTGCTTTTACAAAATATAAATATTCTAGAGAGACGGAAATGCTATGGCCTTTTCATTCCAGCTATATACATCAGGGGAAGCATAGACAAATTGAGAGATGTTTTGTTTGTCTACTTTTTTTGTTTTTTTTTAAATATTATTGGAATAATGAAAATGTTCTAAAAATGATTGATGGGACGAATGCACAACTATGGGATTATAATGAGTGCCATTGATTTTACACTTTGGATGGATTTATGCTTTACTAATATGTACCAAAAAATGAAGAATGAGCTAAAATCAAGGACCTAACTCCCCAGCTGGAGAAACTAGGAAAAGCACAGCAAACTAATCCCAAAGCAAGCAGAAGGAAAAAAATTACAAAGATTACAGCAGAAATAAATGA
The DNA here is from genome assembly GCA_004027955.1 of Chaetophractus vellerosus. Classification (NCBI taxonomy): domain Eukaryota; kingdom Metazoa; phylum Chordata; class Mammalia; order Cingulata; family Chlamyphoridae; genus Chaetophractus; species Chaetophractus vellerosus. The sequence continues at coordinate 7,482 of PVKH010006168.1, forward strand.
AATTGAGACTAGAAAAACAATGGAGAGAATTAACAAAACCAAAATCAATAAAATTAACAAAATCTTAGCTAGACTAACAAAGAAAAAAAGAGAGAAGATGCAAATAAATAAAATCAGAAATAAGAGGGTGGATATTACTACTGATGACACTGAAACAAAAAGGGTCATAAAAGGATACTATGAACAACTGTATGCTAACCAATTAGACAACTTAGATTAAATGTACAAATTCCTAAAAACACACAAAAAACCTACACTGACTCTAGAAGAAATATAAGACCTCATCAAGCCAATCACAAGTAGAAATTGAACCCATCATGGATAACCTCCCAAAAAAGAACACCCTAAGACCCTGTAGAGTCACGGGTGAATTATACCAATCATTCCAAGAATAATTAACACCAGTCCTACTCAAACTCTTCCAAAAGATTGAAGAGGAATACTACCTTATACATTCTATGAGGTCAGCATCGTCCTAATACCAAAGCCAGATAGATGCTACAAGGGAAGAAAATTACTCACCAACTTTATGACTATATACGCAAAAATTCTCAACAGAATACTTGCAAATCTAATTATATACCATGATCAAGGAGGTTTTATCCCAACTTCGCAAGAGTGGTTGAACATAAGAAAAGCAATCAATACAGTACACCATATTAACAAATCAAAGGGGAAAAACACGTTATCATCTCATATGACACAGAAAAGGCATTTGACAAAATCCAGCACCCTTTATTGTTAAAAACACTTAAAAATATGAATAGAAGAAAACTTCCTCAACATGATAAAGGGTATATGAAAATCCCACAGCTAGCATTGTACTAATTGTTCAATGGTGAAAGACTGAAAGCTTTCTCTCTAAAATCTGTAACAAGACAAAGATGCCCATTATCACCACTGTTATTCAATATCATGCAAGAAGATCTAGCCAGAGCAGTTAAGTGAAAATTAAAAAATAAAAAAGAAATAGAATGCATCCAAATTGGAAAGGAAGAAGAAAAACTTTTGCTATTCACAGATGATATAATTTTATACCTAGAAAGTCCCAAAAAATCAACAACAAAGCTACTAGAGCTAATAAATGAGTTCAGCAAAGTGATGGGATACAAGATCAACATGCAAAAATCAGTACCATTCTTATACAGTAGCAATGAGTAATCTCAGGAGGAAATCAAGAAAAATATTCCATTTACAATAGCACCTAAAAGAATCAAATATGTAGGAATAAATGTAACTGAGGATGTAAAGGACTTAGAAAATAACAAAACATTGCTAAGAGAAATATAAGAAGACCTAAATAAATGGACAGGCATTCCATATCCATGGATTAGAAGGCTAAATGTCATTAAGATGTTAATTCTACCCAAATTGACGTACAGATTCAACACAATACCAATCAAAATGTCAACTGTCTAACTTTCAGAAATGGAAAAGCCAATTATCAATTTTATTTGGAAAAGTAAGGGGCCCCCAATAGCCAAAAACATCTTGAAAAAGAAGAATAAAGTTAAAGGACTCACACTTCCTGACTTTAAAGCATGTTACAAAGCTACAATGGTCAAAACTGCAAGGTACTGGAATAAAGATAGAAATATTGACATAGGGAATTGAATTGAGAGTTCAGAAATAGACCATCATATCAATGGACAATTGATTTTTGACAAGACTGCCAAGTCCACTCAACTGGGAAAGATTAGTCTCTTCAAGAAATGGTGCTGTAAAACCTGGATATCCATATGCAAAGGAAAGAAACAGGACCCATATCTCACACCATATACAAAAATGAACTGAAAATTAATCAAAGACCTAAATATAAGAACCAGCACTATAAAACTCCTATAAGAAAATGTAGGGAATCATCTTCAAGAAATTGTGGTAGGCAATGGTTTCTTAGACTTTACTCCCAAAGCACAAGCAACAAAAGAGAAAAATAGATACATCAGACCTACTCAAAATTTAAAATTTTTCTGTATCAAATGACTTCATTGAGAAAATGAAAAGACAACCTATTCTGTGGGAGAAAATATATGGAAACCACATATCTGATAAGGATTTAATATGCAGAATATATAAAGAAATCCAACTCTTTTGATTAAAAGACAAACAAGGGGCTGGCTGTATAGCCAGCCCAGTTGGTAGGGTGCCGGTTTACCACATGGGAGGCCCTGGGTTCGGTCCCCAAGCCTCCTTAAGCAGGCGGACCGCCTCGAGAAGGCAAGCCAACGTGGGTGGGGCACGCCGCCATGGGCAAAGGCAAGCCCCCACGGGCAGGCAAAAAGGCAAGACCCCGCGGGCAAAGGCAAGCCCCCGTGAGCAAGGGCGAGCCCTCACGAGCAGGCGGGCCCCACGCTGGTGAGCAAACTTGGCAGGTCACCCCAGCAGGGGGAGACAAGCAGACACAGAGGAACGCAGAAAAAAAGAAAATGAACACAGAAAGAACAAGCAAAAAGGGGGGGAAGTATAATAAATAAATCTTTAAAAGACAAGCAACTCAATTTAAAAATGGGCAAGAATTGTATAGCAGTTTCTCCAAAGAGGAAATACAAATGGCTAAATCACACATGAAAAGATGCCCTACATCACTAGCTATTAGGGAAATGCAAATCAAAACCATAATGAGATATCATTTCAGACCTTCTAGAATGGCCACTATTTAAAAAACTGAAAACTGCAAGTGTCAGAGAGCATGTGGAGAAATAGAACCACCACTCATTCATTACTGGTAGGAATGTAAAATGGTGCAGCCACTGTAGGAGACAGTTTAGCAGTTCCTCAGAAAGCTAAGTATAGAGTTAATGTATGATCTGGCAATCTTGCTACTAGGTATATACCCAGATGAAATGAAAGCAGGACCTCAAAAAGATATTTGCACATGATGTTCATAGCAGCATTATTTACAATTGCCAAAAGATGGAAGCAACTCAAGTGTCCATCAATTGATAAATGGATAAATAAAATGTGGTATATATCTATGATGGAATATTACTCTGCTGTAAAATGGAATGAAGTCCTGATTAATGCAACAATATGGATGGAACTTGAGGACATTAATGTCAAGTGAAATAAGCCAGACACAAAAGGACAAATATTGCATGACTTCACTGTAATGAACTAATTATATAAAAGCAAACTCATAGACTTAGAATCTAGAATATAAGTAACCAAAAGATAGATTGGAGCTAGAGATTGGGGAGTCAATATTTACCTTACACAGATTTTCTGTTTAGGCTGATAGTTACAGTTTGGAAATAGTTGGTGGGAATGGTAGCTCATTATTGTGAGTGTGATCAATTGCACTGAACTGCACAGATGAAGGTGATTAAAAGAGGTAACTTTAGGGTGTATAAATTACTAGAATAAAACTAAAAGATAAAACATAGCACTGTACAACACAGTAAACCCTATTGTAGATGATGGACTATAGTTAATATTACAAGTATAATAATTCCTTTCATGAATTATAACAAATGTATAATACTGACACAATGTAGTAATAACAGGGTGGGAAAAATACACCTAATGTAATTAATGGGTGATAGAACTATGTTAATAATCTTTCACAATTGTGACAAAAAATAATTAGTGTTAAAAATAGTACAATTATTCAAAAAATGCTATCATCAGGGAGGTGATTTGGCTCAAGGGTTTGAGCTCTCGCCTACCACATTGGAGGTCCATGGTTCAGTTCCTGGTGCCTCCTAAAGAAGACAGCAAACTGGCATGATGGGCTGGTTTGACAGGCAGGCACGGCAAGCTTTCACAAGATGATGCAACAAGACACACAAGAAAAATAAAACATAATGAGAGGCACAACAAAGCAGGGAACAGAGGTGGCTTAAACAATTAGGCGCCTCATTCCCACATCAGAGGTCCTGGGTTCACCTCCCGGTGCCTCCTAAAGAAACAAAAGAAGATGAATAGGCACAGCAAGTGTAAACAACAAGGGGGTGGGGAGAAATAAATAAATTAAATAAATATTTTTTAAAAATGGTATCATCAGTAGTGACAAACGTTCTACACCACTGTAGGTGATACATGGAATCCTGTACTTTATGCATGATTGTTTGGTGAACTCACAACTTCTCTAATAAAAAAAAGTGATATGAACCCTTTATTATCTGGAAATGTCTTTGTTTTGCCTTTCTTTAGGATGCTAGTTTGATTGGGAATGATTCTAATTCTAAAAAAATTTCCTCTCATAAAATTGAAGAGAATACTTATGTTCTTCTAGCAATTGTTACCAATAAAAAATCTAATGCCAGTCTTCTTGGCATTAGATTCTTGACAACAACCTGTTGTTGTCAACATCATTTTGTCTGCATATGCCTTTTAGCACCCTGAAAGCTTACATGGTAATTTTACAATTCTCATTCTTATGTTTGTGTATTCTGCTTGGCCCTTGCCTTCTGAAGACTTGTGTTATCAACTTTGTGTGTGTTGTGTGTGTGTGTGTGTGTTTCTCACTATTAATGATTTCCTTTCCTACATTCTCTCTGTTCTTTTCTTCTGAAACTCTATTAGACTGATGTTGGCATTTTTCTAATGGAGTTTATATTTTTCTACATATCTCCTCATTTTTCTGTCGTGCTTTTCATTGTTCCTTTGACTTTTAGCATTGAGGAACAATCTTTTGCTCATTATTTTTTCTTTTTTTATGTCCATTATGTTCACCAGCCTATTTTTTTAGGTTTTTATTTCTTAAAATATAAATTCACAGAAGTTCAAAGAAAAATATAACAAAACACCAGTTTTCCCATGAAGCACTAAATATTTTTGATATTTTCTTTGTCTTATTTAAACAATTGAAATATAGATGGAGTTGAAGTTCCCTTTTAATCATCTCTGCCATTTATCAATTTCTTCTTGTCATTAATTTCTACTCAATCTTATATTGGCAGTTGGTTTGGGGGGCTCAGAAAAAAAGTAAAATATTTTCATCTTCTCCGTAAAGAAAGACATACACTCTATTTCTAAGGCCTTGGGCTTCCTTACCTCATGAGAAGGCAAATAATTTTTACAAGGTATTCAGAGTTGAACCCATTCTTGAGGCAGAAATAAGCTGAAAGTTCTATTTTACCTGTAAGAAACTAATAAGAAAGGGTGGGCCTGGAGGACATTTGAGGAAGTACATGGACAAAGAGTATTGGGTCCCAGCTTTGGATATCTAGGTCCCATTCAAAGTGTAATTCAGAGATCAGTCAGGTCCTTGAAATACAGGTCAATGGGCTGTAAGTAATGATAAAAGGACACACTGCAAATGCCCAAGTCTGTGCAGGTCTTAGCAATAACTCCAGTACAATAGCCCTGGAATGCCTCATCAAGGCAAGATAAAATTGTGGTTACAACTCTGATATTGAGCTTACTATTTAATCTTGAGCAATGTGTTTTATCCTTCTATGCCTCATTTATAAAAATGAAACTCTTAAAGATTCTTTGATTTCCTTCAACCTCTACAAAGCTCGTATTACTGAGACAACTTCCTTTTTAAGCATATGCTGCTTTTGTTTATCACTTACAGTAGCATAAACTGGAAGTTTCCTAGAAAAAGTGTCCAGCAATTGGTCTATCCTAGGTTTGTCTCCCCTATTATCATTATATTCCATATTTGAGAAGCCAGAGTAGTACCTGGTATAGTACTCACTCTATCCTGTTCCTTTTAGGTGACCTTGAAATGATGGCACCAGATACGAGTTACAGACCCTGCAAAAATTTTCAAACAATAAAACTGTAATTTTAGAAACAGCAGAGAACTAACCCTGTTGTTCTTCAATTAGCTAGAATATTTTGAGCTGGAGATATATTTAGAGCAATCCCTCATGCCTAGTTAATCTTGCTTGTCAGGTTATATGATAGGTCTCTGGGTGCCAGAAGAACATTCATATCCCAGAAAGTGATTTTATGATGAAGCCCATTTAACATTTATGTTTTCACCAGGGCAGTCATTATTTCTAGTAGTAAAACATTGGTAAATTGGCTTACAATGTCAAGCATCACACTTAGAGGCAAGTGCTTTGGTGGTCTGAACCATGAAGAAAAAGGGTTAATAATAATCGAGAGCATGCAAGTGTCCATTGAGCTAACTGGCTTGCAAGCCTGGCATGCCGCTGAATGTCAACCCAACTTGTAAAAATAACTTGGACCCTTAAACACTTAGGCTGTATAATAATTTATAGACATCAGATTAGAATCCCATAGAGTGCTTTGGAAATTTATTTAGGCAGACTTTATTCCAGGAAAATCTCATCATGTAAGTTTGATAGTTAAAACAGTATGCTAAATGTTCCAGGCAATTGCCTGCTAACTTCAAATCTTGCACACTAAATATAAAAATTATGGCCACTGAATTTTCAAGGAAAATAAAATGAAAAGACTTTTATTTCCTTCTTGCAATTATGCAATGTATTTATATTCTAAGCTCTTAGACCAAAAGAATTATGATTAATAATGGGCTTCAGATGCCATCTGAGCCAATCTCTATTTTTCATATGAGAAAAATGATGCCTAAGAGGGAAAGTCTCTAATATGCTTACAGACATTTACTGCAGAGCTAAGAATAGAACATGACTTTCCTATACCCAGTGTGCTCTTTCAAGTACACCACAGATCATACTAAATCTAACTATACATATATGTGTTTATGTTCAAGAATGTAGTTTTATCCACTAGTCCTGACATATCAACTACTAAACTAATATAAATTCTCTTTTCACTCAATAAGATTAAATTAAAGTAAAAAGAAACGTTTTGATAGAACACTATTAGCAGTTTCCAAGATATATTTGAGTTAATAATTTTTCACCAGTGAATAAAAATAACCAATTATTATTATAATATCAGTTTTAAGCTGATGGCTTTCAAATACTAAGGGAAAATAACCTGAAAAGAAAAGAGTAACGTATCCCTCTAAGGATATTTATTCAAATCTAATCAGACTCCCTTTTAACATGTTATATCTATGGACTTACAACTAGAAACTATAGAAAAATACTTTGAAGAAAATGGCTTCTTCTCCACACCTTAAAACTTATTGGATTGTACTATCTTGCATCATAGTAGAAAATGCCATGCTGGTCAGTGTATAAGGTATTTAAAATATTTTTGACATTTTGTAGATAAAGAAATTCAATTTCAGGTGTGTTAAATTATTTGTCCACGAATCATCAAGCTTGATTTTGATTAAAATTTACTCAAAGCAAGCTCAATTTCATCTATAGCATGGGCTGGGGCTAGAGAGGAGTTTATAGAGATAAGTATCACAGAGGATGTTATTTTGGCCAATGATCCTATTTGGTCTTTTTTATGGTTCAATGAAATGAAAAATTGCTCATCTTAAATGATAAATACTTATTACAAATTTCATCTCTTTTCTCCCCCTTTTCCCTTCTGCACTTATGTTCAGGCTATGCATATAGTTATGGCATTTTTATTAAGGGCAGTTTTAGATTTACAGAAGATAGCTTGCACAGAAAGTGCAAAGACTTTCTATATATCCCACATCCACATAATTTCCCTTATTATTCACAGTTTGCTTTAGTGTAATACATTTTTACAACTGATGAATCAACAGCAATACACTATTAGTAACTAAACTCTGTAGATTATATTAGGACTCATTCTTTGTGTGGTACAGTTCTATAGGTTTTGATAAATGCATAATATCATGTGTATATCCTTATAGTACCGCACAGAATAATTTCAGTACCCTAAAAACGCTCTGGGCTCCCCCTATTCATTCCTCCCTCACTCCATTTCACTCTATGATAATCAAGGAACTTTTTACTGTCTCTGTAGTTTTCAAATTCCAGAGCATAATATACTTTGAATTACTATATGTAGTCTTCAGACTGGCTTCTTTCACTTTGCAATATGTTGTTAAGCTTCCTCCTTGTCTTGATAGTTGATTTATTTTAACATTAACTAATATTCCATTCTATGGATATTTGTACTGTAATTTGTTTACCCATGCACCTATAAAAGGGCATCTTGGTGATTTCTAATTTGGGGAATTATGAATAAAGTTACTGTAAATATTTGTGTGCAGGTTTTTTGTGTGGACAAAGTTTTCAACTTGCTCGGGTAAATATCTAGGAGCAAGATTGCTAAATCATATGGTAAACCAATGCTTAGCTTTGTAAGAAACCACCAAACTGTCTTCCAAAGTGGTTGTAACATGTTTCCATTTCTATCAGCAAAGAATGAGAGTTCCTTTCATTCGAGGAGAATTTAATGCTGTCTTTTTTTTTTTTTTTTAGCCATTCCACACATTCTAAGAGGTGTGTAGTGTTATTATTATTTTAATGTGCATTTCCTTAAATGATATGTGATGTTCAATATCTTTTTATATGTTTATTTCCCATCAGTATATACTATTTGGTGATGTGTTTGTTCAGATATTATGTCCATTATTTTTCAATTGGGTTGTTGGTAATCTTATTGTTGAGTTTTAAGAGTTCTTTGCAAATTTGAATACAAATACTTGGTTAGGTAGGTGTTTTGAAAATATTTTCTTCCAATCTGTGGCTTGTCTTTTCATTCTCATAACAATGTCCATCATAGAGCATAAGATTTTAATGTTAATGAAGTCCAACTTATCAATGTTTTCTTTCGTGGATCATGTACTCTGGAGTTGTATCTAAGAAGTCATTGCTAAATCCAAGGTCATCTACTTATTTTCTAGAAGATGTATAGTGTTATATTTTACATGCAGGTCTATGATCCATTTTGAATTGATTTTTAAAAGATTTAAGGTCTGTGTCTAGATTCATTTTTTTATGTGAATATCCAGTTGTCTCAGCATGATTTGTTGAAAAGACCATCCTTTCTCCAGTAAATTGTCTTTGCTATTTTGCCAAATATCAGTTAAATTATATGTGTGTGGGTCTATTTCTGGGTTCTCTATTTGCCTGTTCTTTCACCGTTGCTATAGTCTCTCAATTACTGTAGGTTTATAACAAGTCTTGAAATCAAGTACTGTCAGTCCTCCAACTTGGTTCTTCAGTATTATTTTGCTCTTCTGGGTCTTTTGATTGTCCATATCAACTTTAGAATCAGTTTGTCAATATTCACTAAATAACTTGTAGGATGTTAATTGGGATTGAGCTGAATCTATATATCAACTGGGAAGAACTGACATCTTAACAATAGTATTGAGTTTTCTTATCCACAAACACAGAATATCTCTCCATATATTTAGATCTTCCTTGCTTTCTCTATCTGATCTTTATAGTTTTCTTCATATGAGTCATGTACATGTTTTATTAGATTTATACCTAAGAATTTTTTGGTGCTCAGGTAACAGATTTGTGTTTTTTTTATTTCAAGTTCAAATTGTTCAAATCTGGTATATAAGAAAAGTATTTGACTTTTGTATATTGTCCTGCAACTTTGTTGTAATTGCTTATTAGTTCCAGGAGGGTTTTTTGTCAATTCTTTGGAATTGTCTACCTAGTCAATTATATCATCTGCAAACAAAGTCAATTTTATTCCTTTTTCCCAGTAGGTATACTTTTTATTCCATTTTCTTGTCTTATTGTATTATCTAGAAGTTCCCATACAATGTTGAATAGTAGGGTTGAGAGACATTATACTTATCTTGTTCCCAATCATAGGGGAAAGGTATCTGGTTTCTCACTATTAAGTAAATGTTGTCTGTAGTATTTTTGTATATGCTCCTTTTCAAGTTGAAGAAACTCTCCTCTACTCCTAATTTGCTGAGAATTTTTATCATGATAATTCTGTTTTTAAAGAGTATGAACCTGAAAAGTTTTTTTTATTTATAAAATACAAGGTGCTATGGGAATTTTCATAGAAAATTGTAGTTGTTTAAGGAAATGTTGCTAAAGGGTTGTATGCCAAAGGAACATGATTTCCCAAAGTAATCCCTTAAAGAAAGTTGAGGTTTCTGGACAATGGCTTTACAAATAGTGTTTGATTGAGGTGCAAATTCCGTATCTCCATTTCCTACAATAGATAATATCAAGTAATGAAATGAAAAAAAGAAAAATATATTCAGGTTTTTTCAAATTCCTATATTTTCATTCATTTTGAAACTTGCTGCCAAATGAAAGCCATTCATAGTGCAAATTACATAACTTCTTTTGACATTTTAAATTATTATCTTTTTTATAGCAAGAATAATATCTAACTGTAGTAATTTTGCATATTAATTTAATGAGGTCAGGGAACAATTTTTCAAGGTGTTCCACCCTTCTGCGTTCTTCTATGTATCTTTCCTTAGCCCAAGCAACTGATGTAAGGCCTGGAACATTGTAAGAGGAATAGATAATAAGTAGTAAATCTGAGTTTTAAATTTAGAAGTATAACTCTAGTGCCCTATATTAGACTATATCAGACTATTTATTTTTAGATCAGAAGAACCAGTTCATTTAGGAGTGGTGAGGAAGGACAAAGCAGCTCTAGGTAAATACCCTTTATGTTAAATGTTGAGTTCTATGTTCTTACATAGCATTTTTTCTGAGTCTGAGTCTTAACTCTAAAGGTGCAGAAAATATCAAAATTTATTCTAATATTGGTGTAAAGAGAATTAGAAAGCAATAAGCAGTGCTAGTTAAAATATATTATGTTGTTCAATTTTATTTGATTACCAAGTTTTAATTTGTGAATTTATAATACCCAATAGTATTCTGCTTAGTATTTTGACCCCATAGACACTTCTCCAAAGAGTACCACAATGATATGTTTAAAACACAAATCAAATCATACCATTCCGATGCTTAAAATCCTCTGTTCATTTATATTATATTTATTAATAGAATAATCTAACTCTTTATTGGGCTCTGCAAGGTCCAACATGAACTAGCGTTTGACAATCTCTGTGACATCATCTCCCTCCATTTTCTTCCTTAGTCAATTCCTCCCACTGTTACCAAATTTTGTCTAGGTTCTTGACTATGCTGCAGAAATGAATTTCAAGAGCACATCAGGTTAGTTAGGCTAGTAATTTATTAAGGTAGGGAGGGAGGAGAATTGGGAGAAAATAAGATCATAGGTCCCCCGTAGAGACTAAGGGACTGAAGAATGATAAAGAGGGCTGATTCATAGACTACAGTTTCTCATTATAGATTATAAATGCCCAGGGTTTACTTCCATGTTGATCCATGCAGGAGAACACAGCGAGAGCAGGGCTCAGAAGGGAAGAGAGAGAGCAAGAGAGAGAATGGCTTTTGTGTCTGTTTTTAAACCATTAATTATTCTGCCCCTTTACTGATGGCATGAGAGGAGTTCCAGCTGTTTTGATTGATTACCCCAACCATCAATCCCCTGGGTGGGCCCAGTGATAATGTCCCTGGAGAATATCCAGGGCTTCTCCTGGCTTCTTGAGGAACCCTCACATGAGAGTCTTCCAGCAGACAACCTGAGTGTATTGATATCCACCTGGACTTCTTGCCAGGTTCCAGGTCCATCTATTGATTCCCTATCTTACTAGCCTGCTTCATCCCCCCATCAGATGATAAAGAATGCCCACTTGTGTCTCTATATGCATAACTGAAGCCTGCATTCCGGTAGGCAGAACCCTGCATACTCCTGACCAGGTGGGAGACCCCACCCATCTATTATGCAGACCGCTCTCTTTTGTCAATCTTGATGCTCTTGTGAATCTTGATGCTCACCTTTGTAAATATTGATCGCCCACTTGCTTAAGAATGTACCTATGTAAAAGCCCTATATAAGCTGATGAAAATCAAGGCTTTGGGGCCCAGGACTGATTTTTTTGGAACTGACTTTATCTGGGCCCACATGCGTAATAAAACTGTTCCTCCGCTCCTCAGAGTGCTGTTTGGGATTTTCTCAGGAACGGATTTCTGTAACACAGAGAGTTTACACCTTTATTCCTAAAGGGGTGCTGTAGGGAAATGGTCTTTCTTTTGTAATTACTTCCTTCTGGTTAGGGGCAGTAGGTCCTTCCTGACAAGGTGTAAAACCCTCTGGCTAGTCTATCTTGGTTGGAGGAAGACAGATCTGGCATCCTGGGCAAAGCTGAAGTCCCCATATGGCTAACAAGATGTTGATTCTGGAAGAAATAAACTTGATTAGAATTTTGATATATGGTCCCACTAAGAGGATACTGGGCCACAAAAGTAGAAAAGGCCAGGTGCCTATAAAGGTTGAATTTTCCCAAAGTTGATAGGAAACAATACTCTTCTTTCAGTTATTTTATGATGTGGGTTCACTCTTTGGAGAGATTGCAATAGACAATGGGGTTAGGTATAAAAATTGCCAATCACTGTTCCTATGGTAGAGGAGAGGAATAAGAAGAGGCATTGCCTTTTTAGTTAAGCTACAAGAGATTAAAACAGACAAGGTTTCTTAGGGGTGTCTGGTTTGCCCTACCCCTAACAATAGGCATTTGGGCTAGAGATAGAGGGAACAGTTTGCTTTGACACAAACACTACTTAGCTTTGTTTCTAGAAGAAGTATTTCAGACCATTTAATGACTGGCACTTGTGTGTTCCATTAGATGCTTCTGGTGAGCTGGCACTTCCGTAGGCAGCTGGCTTCACTCAGGATTAGTGCACCAAGCTGGAAATTCCTTTAACTTTAATAGCTGAGTGAGTGATCAGTACTACAAAGTAAGTTTCCTTTCATTTTGGCTAGAGTGAGGCTTGTTTTCTTGCCAAGTTTCATCAGAACCTGGTTTCCAGGTCCTGGGTGAGGAAAGATCGCCCATGGACAATCTCAAAGGGGCCAAGCTGATGTGGGTCTTAACCACCTCGTTTGCTATGTCCCTTCTGGTGGGAAATACTTAGCCCTGGCAAGATGAAATGTGGGTTTGCCAGTCCTCCCTAGCATGTGAGAGGGATAGGTTCTGTAACAAGAGCTAAGAGGGACACCTGGGTTAAGCATATTAACTACTTAGAAAATGTCGTTTACCAGTACTTTAACATGTTCAATGTCCTTCTGCATATGATCTAGAATAGAGGCTGCTCTGGGCTATGTAGACCAGCAGTAGGCAGAATTTAAGACACTCCTATGCGGACCATGATTATAGGAAGAATGAAGCAGTGCTTTTTAGTTGACTGATCTGGCATCCCAGAGTCCAAGTCTGACTAAAATGTTCACCACTCCAAATAATTTGGACCTGATGCTCTGGTCTCAGCGTCCTGAGAATTCAATCCAGAGCCTTGCCAACAGCATCCCTGTGGGAAACCTAGGTCTTGGGAGATGCCTGAAAACTCCAAAGTACAGACCAAAGTTCCCAAGACAGTTTGGTGGGAGATGGAGCATTTATCTAAACTGAAACGTCTGAGATAAGTTTCAGAGGACCTTTGGCTGTCATCTGAACAGAAGGGCCCAAGGAATAAGGGCCATTCCGAGTTTACTGCTCTGGTTCTTGGCACCCCTGCATTCCAGGGTCCAAGACTAGCTGCACTATTACCCAAATTAAAGCTCCTGAGGTAAAACTCAGGGAACGTTTGTCTGCTCTCTGAATCAAAGTGCCCAAGACTTCCTAGGGCTTGGGGGACATTCAGAGTTTCTTCTCTGGTTCCCACCACTCTGGGAATCAGAAACCTTGCTGCCAGGCATTTCCAGGTCCTTGGTAGACTTGGGAGACAGATCGAATCGATCTTGGGGTCGAATAGATTTCAGACTGAAGCTACCAAGCCGAATATTGCTTCTCCCTGGAGAAGGGGCAAAATGTTTCTTCCGATTCTTACAGAGGCCTTAAAAAGCAGTCCCAGAAACTGGGAACTTCTCAGTTATACCAGCCATCAAAAGGCCATTAAGCGATTAGAGATTAATTGTTCCAGCTAACAGGAATTCGGGCCCTGAGGCAATAATTTCCTCACTAGCAAATGCACTTTCAGTTTTAC